>JAIPRN010003171.1:13308-23389 GCA_025469175.1 Geopemphigus sp. TES_GeoC_2020 | reverse complement strand
TGTGCGTGTATATATATATATGTATATATATTTATATATATATATATATACTGAAGGAAATGTTTTATAAAAAAAAACTACCGTCTACCTACATTAAAAAATGCTGAACAAACAAACTGTCTGTAAAAAGTTATAATCCGACCACATAATAAACAAACAAGAAATAGGGATAAGCTTATGGTGTACCTTTATGACTTTTTTGGTTTCAGCTCATGTTTGATTAATCGTAATGCGCTGCGCGGTTCAATAAATCAACAAATTATCAAAATTTTCGTGCATTTGAGCCATTTTGAAGTTTAATACATACACCAATATTGAATTGATAATAAATATATATTTTATTAGCGAATAATTTTCGGAATTTTAAAGTGATTTATGGATATTATTAATACGGGTTCGATATAATAAAATAAACGGAGCCCAAAAAAATATCTTATTATTATCGATACAACAATCATAAAATAAACAAAATCAAAATTACGTAATATTTTCGAACAGAAATGTAAAAAAACCTAAAGTTTACTTTTTTGGTACAATGTGTGACTGTAGAAATGCTGTAAGGATGTATCGTAAAAGTGGCAGATATATTGTTATTAAAATTGTCGTCTAAAGTTTAAGACCTAAATACAATTTGAAAACTGATCATACGTCGCTTATACACAAATAAAGTTTTTCTGGTTAAGTTAACGACGACAAGGGAGGTTAATTTTGAAAATGTATGTTAATACCCATTTGTGTTGGTTTTAATGACCAACTTTAACGTATTTATTTTACGTAAATACCGTATTAGGTAGATTTCAAACTTTACGAACAATTTGAATTCGAATTTAAGCGAAAAAGTTAAAATTAATTCACGCCTCGCGAAATTGTTCGATTAAAAGAAACTTTATACGCATAAATTATAAATATAATATCAAATATGGGCAAAAATGTAATTCGACTACATTCATTGCGTATATCTGGCAATTTTAGTTAAACATTTACTTTCGAATATTATTTTATTTTAGAACACACGATTTTCGTTTTAAGAAAAAAAAACGAAAGTCGATGTTTTGTTAAAAATTATGAGCAAATAAAAAGTTTAATGACCCGTTAATTTTAAATTACGATTAAAACCCCAATAAACAACAGCAATATAAATTACGTTAAAAGCAATATTCGTGGCTTTGATATTATTCAAAATAAAATCGTATTTCAGCCGAATATAAATGTTCCCGAAATAATTCGAAATGGTCCACGTCGGTAAATCGATACACTAATTCGCGTTATTTCGATTCTTCACACTTGCACATAGAATGCCAATAATAACTCTCCATGTTGCGAACGAAATACCAACTTTAATCTTGATAAATGATCGAATATAGGGTGTGTTGGTTTTCATCGCGTTTAGAATCCAATCGGATTATCGGCTCTAATCGTATTATATATATATATATATGATGTATCCCCCTCCGTTTTGTACTTATACTTGTACTTTTGGGTAATATCGTTTATTTTATATGTACACGTGTCGTCTGTCGATACGATATACGACGAATGTTCTAATATATCATTCGATATAATAATTGCACTACATACACGTACAATACGTCTACTAAAAGTTAAAAACCAACAAGTCTTAACGATAAATATTATTAGGTTCGCGAATATGGTATATACTCGATCTATTCCTTGTTCTGCTATTGAAGTTGAGTCCATCTCCCTTCAATATCAGATGTCGGTGGCTTTCTGGGAAATTTCCATTGAAACCTTTATCGCGCTCGATAAATTTTAAATCGATTTTTATGGATCTCTGGCCACATGGGTATACATGGTAATGAGATTGCTGACTCCCTGGTCAAATCCACATCCAACTTAATCCGTTCTTCCATTTATAATCTTCCTCTCACTGACTTCATCCCTATTCTAAGACGTCACACTTCTAAGCTCTGGCTCTCCATTGGGTCGAACCTATCAGCTAATTTTGCTACTAGGTTCAAATCCATCGTTCCTTTGATTCATAGTTCTTTGTGGTTTCAAAATTTAAACCTTCCTCCATTATCAAATTCAACCGGTTGCGCATAGGTCATTCTTTATTACCGACTAGTGCCCATAAACTTGGCCTCACTGTTTCTCCTTTCTGTCCTCTCCATTCAAATAAAGCTATTTGTGACCTCTCTCACATCCTTTTCGTTTGTCCTCCTTTATCCACCAAACGCGTTGTCTTTTCAATTCTCTTAAATCCTTAAATATTCCCCTTAATCCCCTTTCCGTTCTTAGTCCTGACTCTGAGTCAACGTCTAGAGGTGCCCTTTCCTTTATATCAAAGTCGGGCTTCAATCTATAAATTTTTGTAATCCATTATTTTCCCTTTGTTTTTGTTTTTGTTCTTTTTTTGTTTGTTTTGTGCTGTTATTTACTTTTATAGTAATTGTTAAACTTATATAGATGTTATCTAGAAGTTTTTAAAATATAAAAAAAATAATACGCGTAAAGTTAATTATTATGATAAACACACCCACACATATATATATACGTATGGAGGATGCGCTAAGTTATTAATTGGAAGGATATGTTAAATCATTAGACTTGATTTACATATTTTAGTCTTATAAGGAAGAATGATTGTTCGTTTTTAGGGAACTCTAATATCGTTCACAAAAATCTACACTGTCATTCTACCCATATATTCGTACGTTTACGTAAATTATATACATTATATCATAAAGTAATAGCACGAGTAGTATTGCGAACGCAAATTAATTATTCTATTTCTGAAGAAAAGAAACGTTACGTTTGGCCAGAGAAGTACCGTCTTTCGAATTCGTTTCCCGTTTTTTTCCAATAGAATAAACTAATACGAATTTCAACCGGACAAATTATAGGCGTATATTGTTCGAAAGGCTAAAAAGGATTTAGTGACAATAACGATACATCGTTCGTAAACTCGAAACACAAGTCTAAATCGGAATCGACCCCATCCAACAGATTTAATATCCCCTCGATACCGTAGCAGAATACGAAATTACCAATTGCACCATGCTACGACGGTTCTCAATAGAAAATTAAATCGAGTCAAAATCAATTTGAATTATGCCCGCGCGATATTATAATAAAAATATCGAGTCAAATTAATTACAAGGTGACTGATGGAATGTACTGAGTTGATACAGGCGATTACTTGTATCCAGTTTTTCATTAGCGTCATCTAACTAAAAGTATATCGATCACGTGTATTACGTAAATCGACGAGTTTCTAGAAGTGCTCAAAAAAAGACGTTCATTAAGAAATTATTCCGATTAGAATTTTAAATAATTTTAGAATTTCGTTTAATAAGGTCGAAAATAATTTTCTTAATCACTCGGTTTTTCCAAAGTATCTCTACAATTTAATGCACGTTTAATAAAAATGTAATTTCCCGATATTAGAATCGTTATCGTGTACATATTATTATAATATTATTGTCGTTTTATTATATATATTGAATTTATTTAATTGATTAGAAATTAAACAAACGTAACAAAATTGTAACTAATTATTAATCACCCGAAATAAATTAACAACATTATATTTTCGTTAATAAAATTTAGTTTTTACCCTAATTCGGGAAAAGGAAAAATATAGTACCCGGAATTTCAATAAATAAAAATATTTGAATTACCTTAGAAAAGGAATTTCATTTCCGGATGTTTAAAATAATTAAAAGTGAATAAAAAGTTTGGAAATGTACGTATTTGACCTAGTTCCTTTAACTTTTTATCCGACACTGGCGTACTTATTTTATATCTACATTGGTTTTCTTTGAATGATATTAATCACGTGTTTCGTTTTAAAACCTTTCAAGTACTAATTTAAGTCTTGTGCAACAGTTCGACACATTGAACTTATTCGTGTATTAAGAAACCAGAAAATGAACTTCACCGATAATACAATTTACTTTCAGTTTTGAATGAACGCAAATAAAAACGACAAAATTAACGAAAATTCGGTGAATTTAAATTTAAAATAAAGATGATGACGGCAAAAATATTCTTAAGGCATATACCTGAGGCAACTAACCCTACATTTTGTCTTGTATTTTTAATTTCAACGTATTGTATTCATATTTGGTGAATCAATTTTAATTTGTATCTTAATGAAACAAAAAATAAAATATTTCGAAAAGCTCAATTAACATTCACTAAATACGCGTCTTAAGGCTTATAGTGCTATTATGCATATGTTATATTTATTGACTATCATTTTTATACGTAAATAAAGCGCTACGTTCGTTTTTTTAGCTTTTTGGATAAAAAAGATTTTAATTTACTGGACAATTATATTACTCGATGAATGTGTATACGATGTGAGACGTGCCTATCAGCAGACGTTAACCGACCAAATAAAATCGTTTTTTTTTTAAATTTTTATAAACAAAAATATCGATTTAAGTTGGTTAATATCGTGCGAAATACACGTATGTAATGCATATCACCCTATAACAATAACGCTTTCAATTTTGAACAAGCGCATAGGGGAAATACAATTCTTGAAAATGAGGAGCGAAAAAAATTATTATTTACGCGTAACGTTATTATAATAAATATATTTTCACGATAATATTTGATATAGTTTACCCGAATAATGTATCAACTACACGTTGGAGATATAATGTTTGCACAAGACCAGACAACGAAATTCCACCAACACTTACCTAAATCCAAAATGTAATTGTTATTTTACGTATATCTTCTATCTATATTTATAAAAACGAACGTCTCTATGTTGTTCGTTCCTATACCGCACAACCGATTTCCATGAAATATGCCATATAAAAGTTTTTTCGATGTCTATTTTGCTCTTATCCGAACGGAAAAGCGAAAATCCGCAAATAACGGATAATGTCTGTACAAAATGTTACCGCCGTCGCAGTCTATTGTTTTACGTTTCAAAAAAAAAACGCGCGTTAAAAAAAATAAATGTTTTATATTTTAAAAAAACACGTGTTAAAAAAGGTTCGGTACGTGACTTTAACACTTCCCGGATGTCATATAGTCGAGCGGCAGTTCGTGTATTTTCGGTGTATGTGTGCGCAAGCTGAAAGGAATTGAATCAAATACCAAACAGCGAAATTTCGTATGTGACATAAAAAGTGATGTCGATTTAATTACCGATATCGTTACAAAGCATAACTTTCGCTTTTTAAATCAATTATGCCGACCAAACGATTAGTCGAACTACATCTCAAACACGAAAGAAGAAAGCATAACGAGCTTCAGAAACAAACGTACAACGGGAAACAAGGCTGGAAACCATTCGATAAAGCGCTGCTCGATCCAGACGAACACTACATGCTGATTGAAGTCTTGGTACGTTCCGTTGCGACGCTAATTATGATTACGGTTTCATTCAAGTGTAGTAATTGGCGAAATGGAAATGGCATGCGTGTATTACAGTGCTCTTAAATTTAAGAATGAAACGCTAGGATGTGCTACGCGAGGTGAAAAATGAAATCGTCAGAATTATATTCACCATCCGGACCACTATCAACCTTGGTATCAGAAGAGACAAGCTAATCGAAATATTTGTTAGTAAACATACCCGAGTGTAATTCATGTTTCCAAATGACATTGTTCGGAGAAACAAACGTCGTGCGCGAGAATCACACTCCAACGTCCAAAGTGCAAGGGCAAAATAATCGCCGTCCACTACTAATACCACTGCCGAACGTAGATCACGAATTGCTTCAAATTCATTTCATGGGAAACATTGATGAACAAATCGATCGACGATGTCCATTGAATACTGGCACGAAACGAGAAATTATCGTTACATTACAAATTATATTTGACCGACACAATAAATGAATTCGAATGTTCAGAATTGTCCTTGAACAAATGCCAGCATATAATTACAAAGTTGTAGTTCGAGCAGACAAAATATTTGTCGATTAACACGAAAGACAGTACCAACAATGCACCAAGAATTGACAAAGTGACGACCGTCATAGATGGCGAAAAATTAAACTGGCGTGATACAATTCGATTGGGAATGGATCTGCAAATTACTTTTTCGTACGTCATTTGCAACGTGAATCACAATTTAATGTCGATGAATTAGGTACATTTGTTGAAACGAATCTTCCGAAATTAGTTTCGCGGGAACGCGTTGCGTATAATAGAATTATGCGTGCGATTAAAAACCAAAGAGGCGAAAATTATTTCATAGACACACCGGGAGGAATTGACAAAACTTTTCTTATTTCATTTACTTAGGCAACTATACGAAGACGAAAAATTATTGCACTGGCGACCGTATCATCTGGAATTGCGGCAACTCTTTTGGATGGTAGCCGAACAGAAATGAAATTGCTGTTGAATATGCAAATCACTGAAACACCAATATGCAATGAAAGCAGACATCGAGGAAAAACACTCCGATCGTGTTAATTCATTATTTGGTCCGAATAGCACACGAGAAGCGTTGGATACGCTCAAACGTATACTACAAGATTTGAGAGGAAACTAACGACTTTTCGGTGGCGCACTCATTTTAACGTACGATGATTGTCGACAAACTCTACCAGTTATACCACGTTGAACAACACCCGCTGACGAATTTAACGCAAGTCGTCAGTTTTATGGCGAAATATACGGAAATCGACTTTAAATATTAATACACGTGTACAACACGATGCAACCGTCAGACGTTTCGCAAAACGATTGTTGGACATTAGGAATGGGAAAATGGTAATCGACGAACCAGATAAAGCGACAACGCGAGGTCCATCGATACAAAAATGATTCGATACGAAATTCTTAATTATTCAACAGAATTCTCGAATTCGTTTAATTTACCAAGCAAGCCTCCGTACGTTTCAACATTGAATATTGGCGTAGCTATAATTCTTCTCCGAAACACCAATACACCACAACATTGCAATAGTACCAAAGTTACAAAGAAAAATATGACGAACAATATCATATCGAAGCGACAATTACGTTTTCAATTTCGTACATTTACGAAAACCGGATTTTGGCAAATCTGTATGTCTTTTACCCTACGGGAATTAAAAAAAACGTTTATATTCGCGTTCGATGCGGCGGTAAAACGTCTAACTGCATTGGTGGTACCAACGTGAGGTGTCTTTTAAAAAATCCCGCTCGCTTTGCTTCCGTATCGCTTCTCATCCTATCGACTGAGATCAAAGTATATTATCTGTTCTTATCAGTTTAGCATGTGGTACGCTTCTTGTGAAAGGGTTCGAATGTTAAACTAATTTTCGTTAACGAGGGGGAGATTTCAGAGATTAACCCTGCTCCCCCACGGGATGACTCCGGCATTGCAGTACCACCGGGAACGGGTCTACATATATTGGCAATTTGTTCGTATATACCAATTTGTTTATACGCGAAACGTATAATTTTCTGAATAAACGTTTCGTATTTTATTTACAAAAGCTTTCGTGGGATACAACGGAAGTATTTAACGAAAGCGATTGTCGGTCATAGGTTTAAAATACGGAAATAACGTTGATATCACTAACGCTATATTACTACGAAATATAATATATATAGGTAAGTATAGTAAAACCTTCGTTATAACACTCTCGTTTGATCCAGAGAAGAAAAGTGTTATAATCAAGAAAACGCTATTACCGGAAAATCATAAAACTATTAATAAAGAAATCAAATTTATTTAATGTATTTGACGCTTTATTGAAGCACGAATATCTATGTATATGCACGGGTCACTAATTTTACAGATAATTCATAGAAAGGTTCGGGTGGAGCGATAATGATAATGATTTTACGAATCTCTCCCCAGTCGTTCATAATTATTCTTCGAATAAACGCGAGTAGGGAACGACGTAATTTTTATTTAGAAAAAAAACGTCCCTACAAAGCGTTATAACCGGTTTATCAGAGTGTTACAACGAGTAAACATTCAATAGAAAACAACTGTCGCCGGGGACCGAGGAAACTAAGCGTTATAATTATGAAATCGTTATAAGCGGGAGGGTTATGACGAAGTTTCGCCGTATATGGTCTGAATGTTACGCGTTTTGTACATGTCAAAAGTATATTAAATCGTCGAAAAAATATATTTAAAATATATAATACGAGCTCGTTTTGGAGAAAAAAATTTACGTTATTTCGCGTGTTTTTGTACAGGACGTGCCATTCATAAACCCGGCGAACGTGGTGTTCGTGTACATGCTGGTCCGGGAACTTGTCGACGAACGGGTGGCCACGGAACCGGAACTGCAGGCCGTGGTGCTCACTTGTCTGTACCTGGCGTACTCGTACATGGGCAACGAGATATCGTACCCGCTGAAACCGTTCCTGGTGGAGGACAGCCGAGACGCGTTCTGGGATCGATGCTTAAGCATCGTACGGACCATGTCGGCGAAGATGTTGCGCATCAACGCCGAGCCCGCGTACTTCACGGAGATTTTTACCGAGCTTAAGGCGTGCGGCACACTCACGATGGTATTGCAGACGGCGTGATTGGATCGCGGCTACCCACGATAATCACGACGTTAGCGCGTCGCCGGTCGTCCTCGCATACGTAGATCATCGATACACGAACGGCGATCGGAACACGTCTTCCTCTGTTTAATGTCCGCATTACGGAGACTTTTCGGTGAGGGTCGGCAAGTCGTTCCAAAACGACGGTACCACCTGTCCGGCAGAACGTTACGAGGAAAACTTAAAAACTTGGAGACCATGGGCACCGGAACGTTTTCATGATTTGGACCATACATACATACACACACACACACACACACACACACACACACACACACCATAAACGTACACATATACGGAAACGCTTTCACGTGGATGCCATCGAAACGGATGGACCTCTGTTGCAATTCCGTCCCATCTCGATACGCGTGTATACATACATTCCAACTTCACTACACATCTACGTGTGACGCATATTTTGTCTGTACTTTGTGAGTAAGCTATTAGCTAAAACGGAACGTATACATTTTTTTTGTTCATCGCTTCCATCATATCCGTCCCGTTGTCCCGAGAGGTTTCCCGAATCCATAAATTACTGTTTCTCTCTCTCCCCTCGTAGCGACCCTTCACCACTCGGCGCGTATTTATTATTAATGTACGAGAGCGACGACGCGGGGTTTTTATTTTATTCCGAAAACCGAAACGAAATTGTATTTTTGTCGGCGTCGTGTTTTCAAGGCGGACGACCCATCCACCAATCTCGTAACGCGGGGTACACGGCTCACGCGCGTACAGCGGCCTTCGAATTGGCTTAGGGCCCGAAAGTTTTTCGGGAGAAAATAAAAAAGGGGAATCGTCGCGGAGGGTGTTGCCGTAATTGTATCTTTTGGTTTTATGTTTATCGGGAGGACACGCCGATAAACGAGCACAGGCTCGCGTGCGCGATCGTTCAAAATAATAATTACACAAATCTGTTGCCCGATTACCCCACCAAAGTTAATAGTGAAAATGACAAAAATCATACGATACAATGCAATGTATGTATATCTAAAACAGCCAACGAGTGCGCGGTCACTGCAGGTGTGTATAGTTTTACGTACGCGTCCATACATTCATTTCAGACGTACGAGTTACTCAATATATAATATATGTATGTAAATACATTGTTTAATAGTATGTTCGATAAATTAAAGACACACACAAATATATATAAATATAATTACGTCCAGGGGATTGCACCAAAATAATTGACCTATATAACTTGTTCTTTCGTTCCATATATATTTTTATCGAAAGACATACGCTGTACCATTAGTATATAATACGTGAATACACAAGTCAGTGGCCTTTTCATAAAGGTTAAGGGTTTCTACCCCACCTCCCCAGAAAGTGTTTGAAAATATTAAATTTTAAACGTGTCAATAATATAATTGTAGGTGATTGGTTTATTTTGTAAATTCTAACGAAGAAAACAAAATATTTTAACATTTTATGGAAGTATTTCTTCGATTTCGTTAATTTATTTTTATATAAAAATTATTTATAAAATTCTGATAAAACCAGTGTACAATAATATTGGCATTTCAAAATTAGTTCACTTTTATAACCCCCCCCCCCAAAAAAAAAGTTTGTAAATACGCCACTGTCATAA
>JAIPRN010003171.1:0-13070 GCA_025469175.1 Geopemphigus sp. TES_GeoC_2020 | reverse complement strand
AAATACGCCACTGACATAAGTAACACAAACATATGTGTTTTTTTTTTATTGTTCGTATTTCATTTTCAATTTCTTATTTCGATCACCCGTCAAATTCTCACAATCTCTGGTAACATTTTATAAATTCTCAGCGAAAGGCGCACCTGAGAATTTGACTATGTAAATATATCCGGTATATGTCATTGTAATAGTAACCCCCAGACGCACGCATAATAAGAAATACATCTTAATGTTTTGTTTTCAATTGTCTTTGTTTAAAACGAAATTATATTTTCGAGGCGTTTTTCTTTTCATTTCACGGTAATCCAAGCGTGTGCGTTCGGACTGCATACAGTATACATCGCAGTATAATAAGTGATATCATCGTTATCTATAGTCCGCACATGGCTATCGTTTGGAATATCGTAAAGCACGGGTTCAAAATTCCTCCATTTTTAAAAAAGAAAAAGTTTTATTATTATTATTATTATTATTATTATTAAAAAATATTGACTATGGTAATTAATGATTTTTTTAAAAATAATATCACGAATATTATAGATAGGTATAAAATGTTAAAGTTATCGAATTAAATTTGAACGGCGGTACGATGCAATACGCCCTTAATAAATAAATAATTACTTAGACAAATGTAAAACAATTATAGGATTCCTCCATTGGCGTTAGAGAAATATTCATTATATACAACTTCGATATTCCATACAAAACATTCCATTTGTGTATTATATATTAAAATTAAAATAAGTTCACACGTTCTAAACGTACTACGTGATATAATAATATTAATCTTTGACTTTGTTGTTATTAAATTTTCCCTTCAGAAGACTGACATTGATGAAGTATTTTTTACCCCTTCTTTTTTTTAAGATCCTTTTTAATGATAATTTATTTGGCGACTATTAAAATGTATCACGCATAATATACTTAGACGCATCATAATTGAAAATGATTGACTATTTTATTATTTTTAAGGCTGGGAAGTTGCAATTCCGTAGGCTTAAGTAAATCACATTATTGTTATCCGATAGTCGTATTAATATTGATAATATATAAATTTATATTTTTTTTCCTTTTTCTAATTCTAAGTTCTTAATGTTAGGCTTATATAATGAGTAAATCGTTACCGTGACGAATGTGGCCATTTAATACTTCAAAATGTTCTATTCCCGGGTAACAAAGCCATCCCTCCAATAGTAGTGAAATATTGTTAACAGGCCACCCGGGATGAAAACAAATTGTAGCTTATAGGCATTTTTGTAATTTTAATTTTAAAATTTTTTTTTCGTAACTTATACTTACACGGTCATGTGTTTTACATATTGACCAAAAATGCGAGTGGAGTCACTAGTCCTCGTGAACGCGATTACGATTGTAGTTTCTCATTTGAGAAACCGTCCTAATCCGACACGACTTTTAGTTTATAAGATTTAGCACTTAAGTATTTATATAATATACGAACATGTATATATGTTATATATAAACATTATACAAACGTATTTAAAATAATACGATTAAGATTAATAATTGTAGTTGTTTAAGATGGTTTTATTTTTCCCACTTCAATAACATCAAATTTACAATTTACAACTCTTCTAACGTTTTCACTATTTTTATACGTATCTAAATAAATTCTTGCTTCTCATTCTCATCTATTCACTTACCATAAACCAAAAACCAAACATAATAAAATTTTGGTCGCACCGTTCTAGTTTTTTAAAGTGACCCCAGAATACAAATAATATAATATACATTGCTGTATCCATAATGTTTTGTATACATATATATATATATGTTTAATTATATGTAAAATTGTATGTAATAATTAAGGTATTTACTATTAATTGAGTGAAAAATGAATGTTCTGAAGACAAAAAAAACCCGAGGATTTATAACTTCCCCTCTCTCATCTTGACAGATATTTGAAACAGCAATTATATATATACAGTTCATATTATGTAAGTGTATTATTATATATGTCCAACAGAACGATCATTTTTCACCGAAGTTTTCTTGTTTTTTTGTTTTCTTTTTATTTCTGTTAAACGTAAATTGATTTCCTTTCGTTTATGTTGTTGTTTTTTAAATAAAAAAACATAAGAGGCAAGCTTCAAATGATCTCATGTATTAGCTTTTCATGACGACCACGTTGAAAAATGTCGTCGTTTAGTTTTTGGCCCCAGGATAATCTGATAACGATTTCCTTCTCTCACGCCATGTACTTAACGAAATACATATATATATATATATATATATATATATATATATTTCTTCATAAACTTTGTGTAACAATAATAATATTATTATTAATATTATAATATAATAATAATAATATTATTATTATTAGTATTATAATTATTATTATTACGTTTTGTTAATAGTACCTACTAGTTTAGCTGGGCTTTACAGAGTGTGTGCAATTGACTAAGAATAATAGACACTAATCATTTATGTTTGTAACATACATTACTTTTTAATTTTTCATATGTCGCCAATCAAAACAATAATAAAATAATAATTATCTTTAATAAATACGTTTATATAAATGTAACTAAATTTGCATGTTTATCGATAATATTTGTACATGATAAATTGATAATATTATACTCTCAAAAATATACGAGTTTTCATTTGTGTACTTGTCTATAGTATCTAATAAAAAATTATGTTACGTGTTTAGTGTCTTAATACAAATACTTGTTAGTAGGCCTATAGGTATATAAGTACTGTTTATTTGTATTTTTTGTGATTTGATCAAGTTTTTTTTATTAATTTTTACTTTTTATTATTTTGTTTGTTATTAATTTATTAATAGGTGTGTTAATCGATAAGTGAATAATGTTTTTCTGTTGTGTAATGAACAAAATTATGAGATAAAACGTGTACTTTTTCATTATTTTGGTTTGGTTTACAACCAAACGTCGTATAATATTTCTATTACGATACGGTCGAATTAAGAATACTCGGAGAAATGTCAAAAATATTTTGAAATGCATTACTAAAAAAATTTAATCGAAAAATTCTTACCGATATTATAACGTTGACTTCAAACACTTTTATTCGTAATTAGTGTACAAACATAATGTTGTACATGTACCTACGTAATAATATAATATAGTAAACGGATATTCGTTCCTATACGCGGTATGCTTGCAATTTTCGAATATTATATCAGCATGCACGTATTACAATAAAACCATCGGTGGCTAAGAATAAAATTAGCTCAAGGCAAAATAAATAACCAAATCATTTTTACAATAAATTCAAGCTTATATATATATATATATATTAAAAATTGATTATATAAAAAAATTGATAGTAAAAATTATTCGGTATATTGAAGTACATATTTGATAACAAAGAACGACCGTATTATATCACACTAGTTGAAATAATGTTAATTGGGCGTACAACAATGAGTATTATTAGACAATGCATTTACAATATTTTAGGTTACAGCGCTGCTCAAAGTACTTTTCTTTCGGTGCACCAGAGTCGTCTGAACAATAGACACGAGTAATGGAAATATCACTCAACGCATACCACACGGGATGCTTCGTAAGAATCTATGTCTGCAACTTTCTACGTCAACCTGTGGGTGGTATAGTGTAAATTTCAAGTGTAAGTGCAACATTGAAATACAATAACACGATTGTAATTTGCCCCTCTTGGAAACGGATTTTCGTAATGATAGATACTATTATGACCAAACGCCAAACTCTAGGTCGAATAATCATATAAACACGACAGAACGTTTAAACAATTTACTACCGTTTTTATTTCTAACTAGGTAAATAAAACTTTCATTAATAATGTCTCGGTACTCGTTCAATTATTATTTATTTGTCACAAACGTAAAACCCGTTTGAAATATTTCGTTATATTATAGTATTACTCGTGTCAATGGTCCAAAATTTTCGATAAATGTTCAGTACATAAATATGTTGATTATTAAATAAGAGATTGTTACTATCCATTAAAATCACTACGTACAAATTGCTCATAACGTTATTTCGAAAATAGGATACATATTTTGACGTTAACATACGTGTAAAGAATTGGACATGTTATATAAATATCGTGTTCTATTTTCACACATTTCTAACAAGTTTGAGAATCGTCGGGAGGATATAAATATTATTTACATTATATATAAGTCGTATACAAAATGAAATTCATAACGGGGGGTTGTAAAGACGAGTGTTCGTGCAACATCGTTCACGCATTATGGACAAAAACAGAAAAAACTTTAGAATAAACTACATATTATGGTTTTGTCTTTGTTCGATAATATATCGGGTTGCTTATATAAATACACAAACAATAATCGAACACTGATCGGATTCGAAGCTTACAAAAATACAAATTTGATTAAGCCGACATGGTTATACAATTGTCGTATTGTACTGCAGTCGATCGAGCGGTATGACAATAATTTTAATAAGTTACGTTTCGTTCTATATTCAAAATTAACATAGAGAAACAGCAAAACCGCGGGCCTTCCTGTACTTGTTGTATGATTTTTCTTGTTTACTTAATGATAAAGGTTTGAAGGTTGAATTACTATTTTGTGTTTGCAACGGTACCCTGTTTTCAAATACATTTTACGAAAATTATCCGTCTATACAATGTTCGTTACTCGGATGTTTTGCTAATCTCGACGCTTACATGTCCTACGTTTATTATTTAATATAATTTCTGCTAACACTTTAACAAAACACAATGTATCATACATTTCGTGGGTTATATATATAAATATATATAATACACACAACCTACTACTGGATTTTCGTAAATAAACGCAATTCTCTTCGTTTACTATTTAAATCACCACTTATTTTACACTATCCCGATCATTTTTAGTTGTCTCGAGTTTATTCGATTCTACGTGTAATTTAAATACACGCGATTACGATTAATTAATTTACCTTCAATAAAACGTTGTGGCTTTTATTACCCGTGATTTATTTCTCAAATCGCGTACACACCAATATTGTGTGTAGACACTTATAAAATTTTACTTCCGCAAGTTGTATTTGATTCAACGTTACAGCATCTAATTTCCAACTAATATTTACTTCATGTTTGACGTGAATCCTTTTACGTGAAATGTTTCGGCTTAATCCATCGACAAACAACGAAGGCAAAATTATCTATTTAGTGTTAGTAAATACTGTAAACGATTATTGTTAGGTAACTGTATGAATTTCGAGTTAAATAAACGAAATAGAAACTTAAACGCGAGATATAAAACATCGGGAGCGAATATTTATCATAAATATTATTTCCCGTGATCTATCTCTATAATAGAATATTTCACGGATAACCCATTTACGAGGGTTTATTTTATCAAAGACGATACATCTACTTAGGGGTTCGTAGACGTCAAATCTATGATAAAAAAACACCCGTAAATTACACGTAAAACACTAGACAAATCATATATAACGCTACGAAAATATACGACGGGTTAAGTTAAAACGACACAAATTCGGATCTGTGTATGAATACATACTGTTTCGTTTCAGAAAATATAAAATTTAATTGTACACGTTATGGTTAATTATATTCGTTGATTTATATTGATACGGTTAAATGGCGTTTACTATTTGTGGAAAGCGAACATTTTGAAACCAAAAACAACATAGCGTTTGGATAAATGTACCGACAGTGTTTTAAGAACTATTTGTTTGTATACAACCTAACCCGTGCGTATATGGATTTTACGAAAACAAACCACCGAAGGGAATTAAATAAAAAATATTTCTAAACGCGGCATTCGAAAAACCACGACCCACGACGAAGTAGCGAAATATAATAAACGGTTTTTTATTCTAATATACCGTTTCGTTGTCGCGCGCCGTCCGTCCTGGTGGAATTTCTGTCGTCGACAGGAACACTTCCGTACGGACTTGCCCGGGATGACGCCCATAATAGCGCTAAAACGGTCGTCGCCACTATTGAACTGGTCGGCGCCGCGGAGGAATTCATCGTTACGGCGGCGCACAGCGACGAGAGGACGCACCAACCACCGGTCTGCTATAGTTCCGACGGAAAACCCGAAACGAAAACCCGATTTACGGGCCCGGACGGCGAGAAAAGTGCGCTAGTCGGCGCCCCGACCGAATCTATTTATACGCCACCGTCGTTGTCGTCTACGCGTGTTGACGTTCAGCTCGCGCAATACTATTGTTGTTGTTGTTGTTGTTATTGTTATTGTTATCGTTTATATCATACCATCTCCATTCACTCGTCGGGCTCCTACTCGGGCGTCGACGATTCGTACTTGCAGTGCCCGCGTAACGCGACGATACACGCACGGGAGAAGGCGTTATCGCGACGTCGGTAAATAATAATACGAATAAAATTGAGATAAACCGACCCAGCCTTTCCTGTTTGTTTTCATTAAACGCGCGCGTCGTGCCAACACATCGCGACAATGTATACCGTAACGTGGTGCGGGACGGTGAGTCGCGGCGTTGTTTGGAAACCGCCGACCTAGTTAACACGCGCCGCACGCCGCCCGTTGCGTAACGAAATTTTAACGCGCAAAAGCGTTTCGACTTCACGCACACACACACACAACGTACTGCATATTTGAACACGCAGGTTTACTCACACGCGCGCAAACATACGGTGCACAAGACCGAGGACGCGACGACGCGTGTCCCTGCGGACGACCTGTGCACTCGTTCATATGCGTGTACTGCCGTTATCGCCGCCGCCGCCGCCGCCACTGACAGAGTAGGTCACGGATAACGCGTTTTCATGACGCGCTCGTCGACACCGCCGAAGCGTTTCGTTCGAAAATCCGTCCGAATTATTACTAGCCTGACTTTCCAGTGAACTAGTACGATACCGTGGATTGGCTTAACTCACGACGAGCGCGACTGCGACCGTTTCCCGCGGAAAACTACCCGTCTTACAAATACGAAGTAAAAATAACCCATTTTTGAACGACCACGTTCATGATCGGTTGTCGTTTTAAACGTGTATTGTATTTCGCTTTCCGCGTCCAATTTATTATTAATTTACCGATTTCGGGTACTTATTTTACGGTCCTGCGTCCGTTTATTACAACGCCTACACACGAATATGCTCTCGGTCAAATTACCTACCTGCGCGCTACGTAATACCGAAAATAACGATACTAGCAATTTTCCGAAGAAAAAATTATATCCTCCGTCGGTTTTTTCGATCAAGTTTGGCGTTAAAAAATTATTTTAATTTTACGAAAAATTACTTCGAACGTATTTATAGGATATATACAGCGCCATCGTTGTTCTTTTAATCGCCTCTCTAGAGGCCATATTAGTAGTACTTCTCGATTTGTTTATATATTAACCATGCAGCCACAAAGTGTCAATAGTTTTGGTGTTTAGGGTTCGACTACATTTTCACAGCGATTATTATTAATTGTAATCCGATGTACAAAATTATTCAAAGCATTATATGCTCTCCATTGGTCAGTATAGATTCTAGATTAGGTTAGAATAAATCTTTTGATTTTAAAAGCTATAAACAATTATTATTGTCTAGAATATGCGTGTAAAAATATGCGCGGTGTTTTGTGTTATAAATTCAAATTCGTGTTCGTGAAAAATTAAAAATCGCAATGCACAAACCACATACATGAAGGACGTGGCACAATACGTACGATAATCACATCGTAACATACTTACCTACACTTTTTATTTTAATCTTTATTACCTATGTTTATGGATGTATCGTATAATATGAATATTAGACAATAAATTAGAGCATCGGATAAAAAACCAGAAAATTAGGATGTTATTAATAGTAATCATTTTAGATATCATATTAAATTAAACGTAGACATTATCAAATGTATTAGGTACTTTAAGAGTTGGGCACGTTAATTACACGAGGTAGATAATAAAAACAAGCGCCCATACAATAGTGAAATTAAAAATTTTATATACAGTAATAACGCAAAATAAACAACATAAAATAAAAATAAAAAGAATAAAAGGAATAAAAAGATCTGGGGTTAAACTAGGAGGAAAATATGGGGAGAGGTACGTGGTAATAAGTGAGCAGGGGAAAGTTTTATTGAGTTACTAAAGTTATTTGTCTCAAGGTCGTGAGTACGAGAACTATTCAGGAACGCAATCGAGAAGTGTCGTACAAACGAATATGATTAAAATATACGAATGCAATTAAGAGTGAGGGTAAAAACGAACAGAATGGTGTTTTCTTACCCAGCTGGCCGTGTTCGACTTCACGAGATTACGTAGAGACGTGAGGAAAAAGTTGGGTCAGTGCCTTCGTTCCACGAATTTACCGACAAATATTGAAATAAAAACGCAAGTGTTTTGATAGCGAATAACTGGACTCGTTAGTCTAACTTGGAATACCGACTTGTTGAATATTTCTGATTGCTCGTAGCTGGAACGCTGTCAGATGCCGTGAACTTGCGCTGATGATAATCTCCTCTACCCTGCTCGACGAGAGACTCCTCCACCAGGGAGACTCCTCTCTAACGCACGAATAGACGGGATACTCGCCACTGGGACGACTGCCGGTGAAACAGTCCATGCCGAAACCTTGTCCGGCAGCCCGTGCCGACTGCTCGTCCTGGCACGACTTGACTGCCCTGGCCTGATTTGACTGCCCGGGCGTTAATTCTTAGCGCAATCGGATAATAGAATACCACAAACAACGGTAGTGCCGTAACTAAATATACGAGTGTATGTGTTGCACAAAAAAGATTTTTAGTTACGATTACGTTGAAGAAAAAAAGTTTTCATTTTGTCTAAATTGTCGTCTAATATGCCATAATCAATGACAACGCGGATGAGACGACCACAATATGATTATTTCAAAACATTCAATATTATTGTGAAATTACAAATAGACGGATACTGAACATCGTTATTGTAGCAATGTTTCAAACATGAAATAATAAAAATTAAAGAGACCTAAAACTGTCGAAACTTTCATGGATTTTTCGTTTATTGCGGTTATAATGAACATAATAACAATAACATAGGTATTGTCGATCAATTTTATCGTAATGTATTTCGGGAATTCTTTTAAGTTTAAACAATTAGGTGATTACATAGTTCTCATTTTAACATTATCTACGGACTATAGAATACAAGCGACATAAATTACGATATTCTTAATACGGTTACAATAAGAGCGATAAAAAAATGAATAGCAGTTATTCACCGATTATGGACAATAAGCCTTACGTATTACAACATAAATAGGTATATGTGTGTTGGTATCAATATAAAATAATCGTGAACACAATTTGAAAGCTAAATAGTGCTTAGCTCCTCTAGTAATTAAACTGATTCTATCATATATGTAAAAAATTAATACTTCCTTCAATTTGAAAATTTATCGATTACAAACGGCTTAATTAAACAAGGAGAAAGCTTCGTAAATCAATATTGCGAAATAGGTTCACTAACATATATCTATTATAAGTTGATAGAAATGTAGAGAATAATTTATGTTCTAAAAATTTATTAAACGAAATTGAAACCAAGATCGTCGATTAAAATAAATAATATTTTATTTGCGGGCGAATAAAGTGTAATACACGGGTGTAAGTATGTAAGGAGTGACGGACGAAGGAGTGTAGTTTCATTCCAAAAATAAAATATCAGCCCCTCCCCAGCGAAAACCTTAAATTGTGCCAATGATAATAGTATAAGGAAACTGAGCTTCAGTTAGTTAACTATACAACGTAAAGCAAAACATAAAAAAAATTTAATATTTTTATTAGTTTGCGAAATTGAACTTAAATAATTGTAATGGCGGCGAGTGAACGCACTGTATAATGAATACTAATGGCAGAACATAAATATAAATCAATGGACAAACGTTTGCTCCTGACACCACATACACTTTCCAAACCCGCAGCGCGTGGCTGCACTAGGATTGCCTATCCAAAACACTGCGTGAACAAACAACTGCCGGCCGTCTGTTAGTAATAATTAACGAAAGTCCGCTAAAAAGTCCCGATCCTAATAAAGAAAACGACAACTTTTTTCGATTTTTTATTTTTATTTCTCAACATTATCTCCAGAACGGTAAACACTTTTTTTGTATCGTTATTCTAATTTAACTAAACCATTTCAATAATACGATTCGTCGAACCCCTCAAAATAGCTATTTACGGTATGAATTACTTCCTCATTGCTTTGAAATCTTTTTTCGCCAAGACACTTTTTGAGATTAAGAAATAGATCGTGGTCACTGGGTGCTAAATCTGGCGAATGGATGAGCAAGCAATTCGAACTTTAATTCGTGAATTTTCGCCATCGCAACGATTGACGAATATGCTGGAACATTGTCACGGTAAAACAAGACTTTCTTCTTCGCCAAACGAGGTTGTTTTTCCTTTATTTCAAGACTCAAACACTGCAATAAAATTACGTAGTACTCGCTTGTGATGTTTTTACCCTTTTCCAGATAATCAATAAAAATTATTCCTTTTACATCCCAAAAAACATTCGCCATAACCTTATTAAGTGACAAAATGAACTTTTTAACGAGTTGTAGGAATTTTTTTATTTCGCTGGTTTGGAGAGTCCGATTGTCAAATTTGTTTTTATTGTATTGGCATGTGTGCCAATACAGAAAAATACTTAAAAAGTAGCAGCCGCTAAGGTCAAACGTGTTTTTATGAATTCAGCGATTTTTATTTGTTAAAATAAATAGATCAAAGAATTTGTATTAAATATTGTGTAAAAAATAAAATAAAGTGTAACGAAATGTGTGAAATTTTAACAAAAACCTATGGTGAGTCTGCGAAGGGTAAAACAAAGGTTTACGAATGGTGTAAGTGTTTCCAAGATAACCGTAAAAACGTTGAAGATGACGAATGCCTTAGATGCCCAAACACATGAACAAAAATGTGGAAAAAATGAAAGAAATGGTTATGAACGATAGCCCAATCACAATCAGAGAAGTCGCTGATGATGTTGGCATATTAATTGGCTCACATCGTGACATTTTTTCAAATGTTTTGGATGTGAAATGCATAGCAGGAAAATGTTTTCCAAAATTGTTGAATTTCGAATAAAAACAATGATGAATGGAAATTGCTCAGGAGTCACTAAATGAAGTCAACACCGATGCAGAATTACTAAAACGCATTATAACAGGTAGCGAAACATGGGTTTACGGATATGAAGTCGAAAGTAAATCTCAATCGTCCCAGCTAGATACAGCTAAGACCGAAAAAGGTTTAACAAGTGCGATCGAACATGAAGGTTATGCTCACTGTGTTCTTCGATTTTAATGGCATAGTGCATAATGAATTCTTGCTACAAAGTTAAACGATCAACAAAGAGTACTACTTTCAAGTTCAATGCCGTTTGCGTGAAGCTATCCGAAAAAAACGCCCGGATTTGTGGCAAAACAATTCATGGCTTTTGCGCCACAATAATGCACCTGCTCACACTTCGTTGCTTTTTATAAACACCTCGTACACGTAATATTTTCGTGTAAAAAAAAAACAAGTTAAGTCGCTATAATAATAATACATTTTCAAAAAAATGTATTAACACGTTGCGTATATTATCTGATTTTTCCGTGTATAAATAATTAAAGCATGTTAAGTCAATCCTATCAAGAACACGCGTTATTCGGTTTTTATTTGAATACGCGCTTGCTGCTTTTAAATATCACCCGAGACCACGATTTTCAAAAATACTCATTTCTCATTGTTAGCGATTATTTCGATAAAACTCGGATGACCGACCGTCGTATACGTTTATGTATTATATGGTCTAACGTACGTGAAAAATTATTTTATAGAAATGAAACGTTGTACAGTAAAACTTCCTTATAACGCTCTCGCTTATAACGATTTTCTGGTTATATTTCTTCGGTTCCAATCCCAGAGGTAGTTTTCTATTGAATACTCACTAATAACACTCTGATATATTGGTTACAACGCTCTGTGGAGGAATTTTTTTTTCGTCTTTTTCTAGATAAAAATTACGTTGTTCCCGACTAGCGTTTGTCCGGAGAATAGCTATGAATGACCCAATTGGGGAGAGATTCGTAAAATCGTCTCATTGTCGCTTCTCTCAAACATTTCTATACATTTTCTATAAAACTGGTGACATTATAAATACTTCAAATAAGCGTTAAAAAAAAATTTTTTTTTATAATTTTTATTAAGAGTAATCAACAATTTGTTTCCTAGAGTAACAATAAGAAGATAGGTGAAATATGTATCCAATGATAGCGCTTTAGCGTGTTTTATTTAAATAGATTTAAAATTGAAGAAAGTGTCTCGGCCACTGCCGTCTTCAGAAAAGATTATCAAGAAAAGATTATCAGGAAAAGATTTGAAGAGATTTAAGATGAGTGGGTTAATGTGTTGAAGGAGGCGGGAGTGAAAATTTTTATAGTAAAGTTTAGCAGTTTCTTTGATAGGAGATGTATTTAGATCATTATGAAGAGTGTAATTAGATATATATAGAGGGGCGTTGGTTATTAGATGGAGTACTTTGGATTAAAATGTTTGTATTTTATTTGTATTGGATCTTTTGGCAGCGTAGATAAGAATTTTTGTTTTTGAGTTAAGTTTAGAAAATTTCTTAAGAATTATTTTAAGTAGGGATAGTCTGAGGTTAAGGGTAGTTTTTGTATTTTAAATATGATAGGACCAGTTTAGTTTTTTGTCAATAGATAAGCCTAAGTATTTGACCATGTTTGAGGAGGGTACTTGTTTGTTATTTAGGAAGATTGGGGATTATTGACCTTTTCTTAATGTAAATACTGTGTGGGTAGATTTTAATTCATTAATTTTTACCCACCAAAGAGGGTACCTTGGCGACAGGAGATTTAGATGGTTTTGTACGAATGAAGCGGCTACTTGTGGGTCAGAATGAAAAGCATAGATGACTTTGTCGTCAGCGTATTCGTCAACCATAATGTTAGGGTGTGTTGGTTGAAATAGGGGAAGAAGTTTATTTTTGTATTCTTGTTTTTGTTTATGTAACGGAAGATGTAAATGGTTG
Source organism: Geopemphigus sp. TES_GeoC_2020 (assembly GCA_025469175.1). NCBI lineage: Eukaryota > Metazoa > Arthropoda > Insecta > Hemiptera > Aphididae > Geopemphigus > Geopemphigus sp. TES_GeoC_2020. Next base: position 60 of record JAIPRN010003171.1, on the reverse strand, counting down.
CCCCGTGGCAGGGGACTGTCCTGTCGCCGCGCAACCATTCAAGTGATAGTTTTAAGAAGT
>JAIPRN010003170.1:0-23395 GCA_025469175.1 Geopemphigus sp. TES_GeoC_2020 | reverse complement strand
TGCTTTGGTATTTTTTTTTTTTTTTTTGGTAAATCGTGTTTTGTGGAATTTATATTCAGATACGAATTACATACTGACGAAATACGAATAATATTTTAAATTTAAATATTCTATTTTATATTTAAATTTATAATTAAAATAAACTTAATATAAATTATTATAAATTACGTATAAATTTAAATAAATTAAAATAAAACCAGTTTTTCATTGCCTGAAAACACGGATAAAACGACGTTTTCTAAAAATGGAACCTAGCTAGATCGATTTATCGCCCTCGAAACCCCCTGCATATTAAATTTCATGAAAATCGTTAAGCCGTTTCCGAGATTCAGATTATATATATATATATATACAAGAATTGCTCGTTTTAAGACGTTAGATTTAATGAAAATAAATAAATTTAGTATTTCAAAAATATTCGAACAAAAACGATCGTTCCTACTTCGTCGTTGTAATTATATTTATCGATTTACGAAATTCCCAAAACGATCGTAGAATTCGTATTCGACGACCGGTAATAGTAACGAAATAAATTGTAAAGCCGGTTTCGTGTGCGACCAACACTCGAAAACGGTCGAACTCCATAATGTCTCGAATTATTGTAAAACGAAACTGTTTCATACGCTCACTTGAAAACGATAATAGCCTCCGTCGTTTTTCACTTTGAGATCGTGATGTTCAATTGAGAACAGGTAACCGTGAGAACTCAATAGGTTTGCAAAATATAGCGCGTGATCTAAAATAGCGAAAATTACGCGTAAGTTTTCTCCTTAGATCGTCCCCGTTTCGACAAACTTAAAATACTCGTTACCCGTGTCAACTTCCGTTTCGTTCTTTATCCACATTATCAAATCGATTCCTAAAACGAAAATTTACGTTGCACAGTTTGTATATAAAACTATCGGATTTGTAAACGAATTAAACGGACGGCGTTTCGGCGGCCGTTAACGTTCAGTTAATCATTAGCGAAATACGTTTAAAATTTCAAGGCGGGCTGCACACTGAAGAAACTAATTTTAAGAAACCAATTTCGTGAAATGTGAAACTTTTGTTTCACGAAACCGTTCGATTGAAATTCAAATAGACGCGCACACTGAGTTTCATTAAACGAAAATTGTTCATAGTTGCGCAACCGCGGTTTCGTGAAACATGTAATTTTGGTTTCAACAGTAAGGTTTCGTCAGTAATGACAGTTTTTAATTAATTTAAAAAATTTAAAATTGTTATTTCGTATGTACATGTTTATGTTATTTATGTTACATATATCGTATTTTAATATAATAATTGTATTAGCGTTATATTATACAGCATAAAAATAGTAAAAAGTAATAAATAGTATAAGAAAGTATAAATAGTATTTATCGTACTAATTGAATAGTGTCGATATAGGCATAACAATCTACATAAACGTTATCGACGTTTTGACCAATATCATCTTTGTTTATTTTATAAATATTATTTGTGGACGTTTACTAAAAATCCAATATCTACGTTTCCTTTTTATTTTGTTACGAATATAACATAAACACATCCTCGTCATCAAACGACACTGTTGAAACTATACGTTTTTTAGTTTCATCGGTGTACGGCAAATATGAAACTGGTTTCATGAAATTGGTTTCTTTCTAGTTTCGTAAAACTAGTTTCTTCAATGTGCAGCCCGCCTAAAATGTTTACGATCGTCCGCCAATTGACGTCACGAGCGATGGACGGCTTTTTGTCGTTGTTTTAGAGAACACGGGGCAATTAATTGTGCGTGTAACGCGATTCACCAGTAAACACGGCCGGCACGTCAGCGAACAAACGTCTTACGGTGCGCATCGGTACGCCGTCGGCGGTGTTTTGCATGCGGTATGTCAGGTCTTTCATCTGAAACCGACAAAATGAAAAAAAAAAAACACGAACGTAAAACTTCCAAAGGCTCGTGCGGACAGACGGCGTTTACGTTATCTTGAACGATCCTTTTCAGCGTGGCGTTTAGCACCAGAAACGCCTCGTTCTTCGCACTGGTCGGCGGGTCGCCGTCGAGTTGGAACAATTCCGTTTTGAACGGGACGCCGTCCACTAAGTACGGGTCGCTTCGGATCGGCGCGGGCTTGTCGGCACCGTCGCCGGCACAGCTGCGAACGAGAACGTTCCATCGGTTATCGCTACGAAACGATAAACGCGGGCGCGACCGAGTTTAACGATCCTCACCAGTCGGGACGGTGGCCGAGTACACTTTGTACTTTCGCGCGTAAAAATAACGGCGGGCCGGATAAGAGATTTCGTACGGAATTCACCGGGCGCGGTAAACGAAAACAGTTTTTCCGGTACGGTACCGGCGAACGAATATATCGACCCCCGCGAAATCCGACGACCGACCGCAATCTCAGCGCGCTCTCGGTCCACTAGACGAACATACGGAAACGATCGAAACTCGCGACCGGTGGTCGTTCGCGCGATATACGGTCCGGCATTTGCGTTTCGCCGGACGTGCAATCGTAACACATATGCGTAAACCACGGATACGTAAACTGTTCGTCGCCGGTTATCGATTACGTGTGTCATCGTACCGCCGTTTCCATTTCGGTATTCGTTGTTGCGCGAATTTGTCACGTTGTACCGTTGTACGTTCTTATCACGGCCGAACAACATTTATCACGGATTTTGAAACGATCGTTTCGATAATATTCGAAATTTTCGATTACGTTTGCGGACGATAACGTTGTCCGGGCTTGGTATCCGCGAATCGATAATCCGCCTATGTTCGGACCATTAGGTGTACACTAAATCGCCTACTAAATTATCGCCGTCGATCGTCGACAGTAATTTTGTCGAATTCGTCGAAGCTAATAAACGAATACGTCGGTTAAGTTAACGAAACGCTTTTCGAAAAGCGTCAACGACGTACCCGCGAATCGACGAATCGTCAATAATTGTGTAGATTTTTCGCGCGTATTACGGTAACGTAATCGTTTATCAACTCGTAAAACCCAAACTAACATTTCGAGAATATTCGATTTCATTACGTCAGTAACGCGGAAATAAATATTCACCCGTGTCGATATTTTGCGAATTATAGGATAAATTAAAAGAAAAATACGTGTTACATACGATACAGTTTACGGGTTAACGTTTCATCAAACTACAAGTAAATACAAAACGTTTTCAAAGGGCTTTACTTGGCGTCAAAATTGATCGATCGACATTTTAATTATTACAGTAGTTATTATTATTATTATACGGGAGGTAAAAAAAATCGATCAAACAAATAGCTCGTTGAACGCGGAAAAGATTCCAGGAACTAAACCTGTCGTCGCCCTGGCAACACGTCCCCAGAAATCCGTCGTATTTTGTTCGAAAACCGAACACAAAACGTCATAATAACAGTATACGCCCACTTTTCGCCGTTCGCGATAATTTTTAACTGGTGACATTGACATTGGGCAAATTGACTCGAAACGTTTGAAAGCTACGGTTTTATATTTGATAAACGTGTACGACTGTCGGTGTTTTACGACCGAGCGAAATAACTTAATTTTTATATTATTAACAACGAATAGAAAAAATACTAAAAGTATTTAGCGGACATTTCGTCGACGTGTTTGGTAAAGAGAAGGAAAGCGATTCGGGCGCGACAATTATTTTATCGGAATTAAAAAAGCGAAAATAACGCGCACGAGTGCCGCGAATATCGGTTCAAACGAGTTAGGTCGGACGGAGTTTTATAATTATTTCGAATTCGAAAGCCATATTGAATACCAAAACGATCGCGACAACAATTATAACGAAATAACCCGATAAATATCGTTAAAATAGTATACGTGCTGAGAAAGTACGGCGTTTCGAACTGTTTAAAAGTGCGAAAATGGTCGCACGCCCGAAAAAACGTACGTCGAAAACCGTATCGGTCGTTTTCCGCAATTTGTCTGGCAGCTCTTTTTAATTGCCGCGTACAAAACCGCCGGAATAATAGCGATAGCCCACTACACATTGGACACGAGTTGCTACCCGGAAAGTGTAAAGCGCGTATACAAAATTATACGTACCATATTCCGACGCGCGCGAAAAGTCTTCCGATCGGTCTGCACAGTATACGTAATACCGACGCCATGGTCGACGTTTATTTCACTGGAAAGCTGTTGCGCCGAGATTGCTGGCGGGCCCGAGCACTGTAGTCGCTATAATAAAACGCGGACGATCGCGGAATAATACGAACTAGAGAGTGACGAGTGCGATGGGTCGGGCCGGGTGTCGTTTTAGCGAAAAAACACGGGCGTGGTTGCGACGACGGAGATAGGTAATCGACGCGCATGAACGGCTTCGACGGGCGGCGTTAAAGCGCACACGGTGGCGGTTTAGGTTGCACGGCGTTCGTACGTACCAGTAGCGCCAATCAACGGCAGGTCGGAACGCGAACGGACGCTGCACATCAACGTCCGTCCACGATTTGTTTCCATTAACAAACTCCTACGTTTCTACTAATACGCGTAATAATTACTCACGCATCGCGCGTATCTGCTCCCCAATTTACGGCACGAAATCTATTTTGGACGCCCGTTTCGTCCCCAATTGTTCTTTACCGGCCAATGTCTATCGTTCACGCCGCGGCTCTTGTCACCGGTATATCGTCGAACGATTGCCGCGTTTACACGCGATCGTGTAATTTTCTTAATCGATCATTTATAACGCGGCCATTTTCAGTTATAATCGGTACCTTTCGTTTCGTCCGTTTTGATTAATGTTTTACTGTCCCCGAATCTATAGGCGTTTTAATAATAGACAATTATTTAATCGCCGCCCGGTTCAGTCGTTATCGATCGTACACAATTGTTAAGTCGGAATAACTAATACGTTTTTTAATAAACCATTCGTTTACAATAACGTGTAACGTAAAATTCGAATAACGTTTATTTGATTACCGTTCAATTTTACGCGCAATACATATATTCCCGAAAGAAGAATGTAACCATTTTTAAAATGGTAGTTATTAGTACTCGAACGTTTTTTGATAACGTCTTCATTAATTTCAGTTTTAAACGACACCAATTCATATTTTGTACATTTCACATTACGTAACGTTAACGATTCTAATAATTATAAAATTATCTTAACTCCGTATTATTAACATTTAACGGTGTTAGAGTTATACATTAGCGTTTATCGTGTAGAATTATTATTATAATAGTATTTTGTAGTATCTGCAAAATTGTATGGAACGGGATGTTGGGCAGTAGACGTAAAAATAGAAAATATATTGGATGCGACGGGGTCAAAATATGTTTAGGCGACTAGAAAAGATAAAATAAGTAATATACATTAGGGCTAGTGTAGTATAGTGATAAAAATGCGAAAGCATAGATTGTGATGGTTAGGGCGTGTTTTGAAGAGAAACAGATACAACGAGAGTGACAAAGGAAATGATAGTGGAAAGTAGGAGACGAAGATAAAAAGAAAAGGGGTGTGATACACAGGGACACGAGGGAGGCTGCTACGCGTAAATATATCGTGAACGAGTAAAGTGAAAAGTGAAGACAAACGCGGCTGTTCTCGTGCGGTCGGGAAGTAGGCAAATGAGAAAAATTGCGTAGTTTTCGTAATATAAACGTATATTATAATTTTTGATTACTAGTGCTATATGAATTAACGCGTCATGATTGGCTGGTAGTCTACATGGCTTAAATGTTGTCCTGATGGAGTTTCTTTGGCCGGTATTATGTTGGAAAATATGTCGAACTTCTTTAATTTCTCGAAATCGAATTCTGGTTTTGCTTCAACGCCAGGCTACACAAATTTATAAATACGGAATACGCGTATATTATGTTTAAGACTATTATTAATTACCATCGGTCTATGCAAATCCCAAAACGCACGTTCTTGACTATCCAATATTTGTTCGTCAATTTTATCGTGTAGTTGCATTGTCACTTTTATCTCGGCCTCGGCTTGCATTTTTATAAATATCCAGCTGAAACGAAATTCTCTTCTGAGTTTTTCCAAGTGTTCAGCTTCATAGTGGGCCAAGTGCGAATTGATTTTGCATTCGATATCTCTTTTGCACAGGTATACGGCTAAGAATAAAAAGTTAATATGCAGGTATACATTTACGCGTACGTTTTTATAATCAAAATGACAGAAATTAAACTTCGGTCAAACATGTCCACTAGAAATAAAATAAACGAAAAATTAATCGTTTGTATAGCATATAGATATATATTACCATAATCATAATCATTAGCTCCTGGTTTAGAAATTGGCCAATAACATTGAGGCTATAAAAGTAAACGTGAATATTAATATCGTAATTGAATAACGCATTTTACCGTAACAATTTTTTCCCCTTTTAAAATCGGCAATATCCCCACTACCTTGTGGAGTCGTTAGAGACATAGCTACGGAGCAATAATATACAACAACAAACGTAATTTATATTTCGGATAAAAAAATATCGTTTTTAGGTGTCGAGTAATGAAATTATAAGTCGTAATATTAAAGTTTAAAACAATATTACAACTAGGAAGAAATATTTTACGCACTTATATTACTCGATGAAATTGATCGCGAAAATATTTGTAACGATACCAAAAAATACAAAGCTCTTAACAGTCTCTTTAACTTTTTTGATCTAAGAAAATCGATATTTTTCAGTGGGATAAGCGAATAATATTTTTACTTATAAGCGTAAACGTAGCTATTTAAGAGCAAATATATTATGCTTTCGTTTATTCAAATAGTTTCGATATTTGTAAATAAATTAACCTAATCGATATTTTACGTTTAATGGTCAGTTTACAAAGATTCCACGCTATGTATTAGACTTCAGTATGACAAACAAATTCCTAAATGATATACTCGGTGATACGATCATTTCCTAATATGTTTAAAACCGTTCGAAGACGTGAATCTATAAATGCAAAAATTGTTACTCTTTACCTGATAGTGTCGCGTATTTCTAGTATTTGTATTTTCTTAAATGTCAGTTATTAGTCGTTACTAGCTCAATTTTTAAAATAAATCAAACATTTACAATAACGCGTGAATAACAAAAACTAAAGCAGTAATTACTTAATATAATAATATATTAAACATAAACTGTAAAGCACGAAATTCGTTTTAGTTGTTAAATATTCACTTGGAAACGATAAAGGTGTTCATCATCTATCACTCTCATATAATGATTATTGACTGGGAACAAAAATCCATGAGAGGAAAAAATATTTGCAAGGTATAAAGCATCGTCAACTGAAATATAAAAATATAATATATATACGAAGGTATTCGCTTATTTTACATTTCAATAGTCATCAACGCATTACATTCGCTAATGTTCATATTATCCATTATCCATATTATTAAATCAATCCCTAAAAATAATAATAATCATTATGAAAATAATCGTTATGACAAATACGAGGCGTGTAGAATTTACCAGAAAACACGGATGGAAATGTTCTCCCTAACTCTACGCCTGTATGGAAAGGGACGCCAGTTATCTCGTGATGCATACGGTACATAACCTCTTTTATCTAAAACAAATGCAAACAATTATAAACACATTGACGATAAGTACGTAGGCGTTATATTTACTGTTTTGTAAATTGATTTGGTAATATTTTGTTTTAAGTTGGCTTCGAGTTCCTTTTTTGTATAGTCGTCTTGTGTTAAATCCTGTTTTGTACCTCTACAAACAAAAACGGTGATTTGAGCGAGAGAATTATTACTTTCCAAACTATAAGAGCATAGGACTACTTTAGGTGTGGGGGTGTGTGTGTGTGTGTATTTATGTGCGCGTAAAAGTAATTTTTAAAAAATCGCAATATATACTCGTACATAGGGGCGAAAGAACAACAAAATATGGAAAATTCGAAATACGAAGGTGGTTAGTTTCATATCAAAAGTTGATTGTAAGCAGTTTACAATTTTTGTTTTTTTCGTCTATACATCCTCTAAATTTGATTATTTCAGGAACCGAATAAAAAATGAAAGAAACTAACGAATTCGACTATAAATAAACGTTAAATACGCTCTGTTTCGACAATAATTTTTTTTTTATCTCTAAATGGTTTTCGAACAAACTAAAACTAAAAATATTCGAATAATTATTATTTGTCGACGTTAACTGTTGTACACAACGGACTTTATTTTTCGTGCTACACAAAGTGAATGTCATAGTACGCATACTTTTAGATCTCCTACGGTAAATTATACACGTTTATAAATAATGCTCCGGGTATGTGCAGTTTTTTGACAAACAATTATACTAAAAATCGTGTACGTACCTTAAACCGATGGATCTGCCCACGAATGAAACGAACGATTTTATCGATTTCGAAATGAACAGAAAGCCCACCATTTTCGTATATGTATCGAAGTAGAGATTCGAGTGTTCGCGAACGGCGTCTCAAAATGGAGTAATTGCGCGGTAGCAATATTCGAGCTCGCGAATGTACGCTACGTGGGTGGTGCAAGGGGGGGGTTTGTTGACGATCGATTGACAATCCGAGCGCTAGCGCTGAACGCGGATTCTACGAAAAATAAAGACAATTTTCGACGCCCACTTCACAAATTTAATTAATACGTTCGATAGCTTATAATTTATTGTGTCAATTATTTACAGGAATAATGTTGTTGGATAACGTTTAGCTTAAGGTTTTATGAATAAAGCGATAGAGAACAAATACGAAAAGGCTGGGCAACTTGATTCAAAAATCTAGCAGGTACTTTATCATTCACGCTATATTTTTAATTAAACGTTGTTCGTTAAACGTCGAATTACGTTAAAATATTTATTTTATCGGAAAAATACGATCGTATAATTGTAAACGAACGTTTTTATTAATTAATTCGTTTTTACGAATCGTAATCGATTCACCATTTTATCAGCATTTAGTTTAATGAGTTTAATACATTACATTTTTGGAACCACCGACGAATAACTAAGTTAAAAATAAATTAAAATTTATACATAACTAAATATATCCGAGCAAAAATATATGGTTTAAATTAATTGGGATTCGTTGGAAATTAACGATAAAATAATTTAAGATAAAGCGACTTGTTAAGTTGATAAGCTATTTGAAACGGACTAGTTTTAAGTATACGGTTCAAATTCAAAACGAGAAACGGAACAAAATCTTTACGATACATCTATGTAATCGATTTGTTTGACGATAAAAAAAGCCTATTTTGTTTCGAACTTACGTGGACGAAATCGAATATATAACCGTCGTAAGTTATCGAGTTATACAGAAAATTAACCAAAAATAGGTCATCGAAACAAGTGGGGTAGTCCACAAAATGTCGATAGAAAGACACGCGTAACTGACCCAGTTGTTGTCGCCCTGGTAACACATATTTATTGAGATTCAAAGAGGACCGGAGAAAAATGCACCGTCACCGTACATGCCTAATGTTTAATCATTTTTGACGATTACGAAAACACAATAAACGTAATTACTTACGTGATAAAAACAGTTCGGACGAGTCAAACCACTTTTTATTATACGAAAACGATAAAACTCAATTTCAGTACGCGATATCGAAAGAAATGTCCAAATCGGTCGATTTCATTCCTTCTATCGATTACCCGACAGTGCACATTTCGAATCGTTAAAATTTTCTCGAACTCGAAGCGACAATATAATTATTTACGCGCGTAAACATTAACGAGTTTAAAATATTCGACGTGTAATACGTAATATACGTCGTGTCGATTTTTTTTTGTTTTCGTAACGACGTTTTGGTTTATCGAACAAAAACGACGAAACGAATTCGAATAAGTTCGCCTCTGTCGTTCGTGGTACGTTGCCGGTTGGAAACAAAACGGTCACTGCCGTACATACGCTTGACATACTAGGACGACGAGGCAACGCGCCGTAAACGGATCGCATACGACCAGCGAAATAAAAAAAGCGCGAATTAAAATAGAAAACGACAACATAGGCCGTACGAACAGCGGTAACGGTCATGGAATAATAGATAATATTTTAAGACCGTGGTACACAATGGCTAATACACATAGGTCCATCGAAGTTAGACGCGTGGGATTAAGTCCAATATTGAGGTTATTCCGTTTATTATGTCTCGCGAACTTTTTAGGCTATCGATGGTCGACGCTTACGTCGCTCGTTGTCCCGTCCACTCCACGGATTGGTGACGACGTTCGTACGGACGCGAGTGGAATTTCGCGTTTCGTTTTACGTTCGTTTTGTTTACCGTGATTTTGATTTTCGGAGAATATTCGTTTCGTGCGTTTCTATTACATCGTTATGTTCATTACGATTCAAAGTGTTATCGGTATGTAAATACCGATAAGACATGTGCTTTTATTTATAATTCGGTACTCGCCCATTTTTACACAAAAAAAACGACATATCATCAGTTCGTCCGTCGAATTGTACGAGGAAACGACGTTTTTGGTTTTAAGCGGCAATAAAAAAGGTTAGTTTCAACGCGTTAATTTTCTTATTCGGCGGATCACTTCGTTGCGATCACGCGCAAAGTGGTACGGAGTTGTTTTGTTTTCGAACGTCGACACGACGGCATATATGTTCCGCGATCGAAATCCATATGTGTAATAAGTGTACCTATCTATAAATTTAAACTGTTTTAATACCGCACACACTATATCGAAAATATTTCTAATTACAAATAAAAACCAACACTTATCCATATCTACACTACAAATTTTTTTTTTTAAATTTTAATTAAATTATTTATTATTTAATTTAAAGTACATTTTGGTATATTAACGAAATTGTAGAAAAAAATACGATTAGCAGATAAAGGTAATTTAAATGTAAATTAAATTTTTTTATGTATTAAGTACTTATATAAAAAAACTGAATAAATGTTTGCGCAGTTGAGAAAAATATTTTATTACATAGTATTTAACGTGATAGAAATTACATACTTGTTCAATATTACTATGATAAATTGCCAACACTACGGTTCATTTTTTAAATTTATAAATATACTTATACGTATACGATTAAGAATACAAGTTGAAATAATTAAAGATATATATTATAAACATATACGAATAAACTTACAGGTGTTTGCGTATAATGAATATAAAATAACAGTTTTACATATATGAATACTCATATTATCAAATTTAAAATGTTTGTATTGCTTGTATTTTAATTACTTTTGAATAAACCTTATTTGTTGTCTTTAACAATAAGATGTATGTTTTTGTAATGTTTAATTAATGTACATTTAGTCCGTACTATGACAATCATTTAAATTGTTAAAACCTATCATACACTGCATAAAATGTGATCGGTATTGTAATATTAAATTAGGATAAACAAAAAATTAACAAATTTGCGTACTCTTAATCACCGTGAATCACAAACATTTAAACTATATATATGCGATCTGACATTGATGTATTAAAAATATTAGGTACTTAATGATGTATTAAGTTTAAAGATAATTAATATATCAACTTGACAATATAAGAATAATATAAATTCGCGTAAAATAATTAGGTAAGTTAAATAATATTTAGAAAGTAAAATAAAATAATTATTAATAATAAACGGAGCAGATGTATATACCTATGCAATTGCATTTTTCGTTTTTTATATAACATAAAAATAAACCTGTCTGTTTAAATACAAAACGTTAAATAAAATAAAATATTAAACGAGATTGACGGTATATCTACATTTTTAAATTTACAATTCAAGGTCATCGTGTCAAAATAAATAATGTAACTGTGTTTTATTTGGGTAATATTATTTTTATAAAACAAAAAATAAATCAGTACAGAAGTACTATTATCTAAATAGTATCCAGCTTTAGTTAATATCCTAAAATGTTCCATGTGTCAAAAAAAAAAAATTTATTCAACAATATTGATATACGAGGGTCGTTCAATAAGTAAACAAACCGTTGTAATGGGAGAATGAAAGTCGATAACAGCCACAACACACGTTTAATTAGTGTATGTGTAAGCTTACGCACTGTGAACGTTGTTATTCAATATGCGTCGTCGTTTATTCGCCAGTGATGCCCAAAGTGGTGAGTCTGCTCTCCAAAAAAGCATACACATCGATCAATGCGCCGTTATTCGTTTTTCTAATGGCTGAACAAGTTAAGCCGTGTGAAATATAACGTAGAATGGTCGCGCAATATGGTAGTTTGTGTATGAACCGCGCCAGTTTGTATTCGTGGGAAGTGGAATCCACAAATGGCCGAAAAAGTGTCATTATTGAACAGCGAGGTGTATGTCCAGTTGAAGTTTCAACGCTGATGCTCAAAAACAACATTGAAAAAATGATTTTGACAGATAGACGGGTAAAACTATTGAAGAAATGTTTACTCAAATTTGGCGTAAATGTGGATACCATCCAGAAAATTATTCACGACGATTTGAATTTCCGAAAAACTTGCGCCAGTCGGATTCCCAAAATGTTGAGTCCGTAAGTAAAACCGCCTAAGAATTTGCATTGCGCTAGAACGACGCAATATTTGTTAGCAGAAATGGACTAAGAGATCTTACCACACCACTTTTTTTTTATGAATCGGGAATACACCTACTGTCTGGAAAACTTACGAGCAGTACTTCAGACAGTGGGTCGCCATCGTTTATTGTTAAGAAATTACAATAATACAATGGCCCTTAACGGGAATATGACGGAACGATCTCCAGCCATACAACTATGTCCCTTACATCAAATATAAATTAACGAAAATTCAACGTACTAAAAAATTGATATGAGATGTCAGGAAAATTGACTGACACGCCACGCTGTTTACATCCTCCGTAATAAGAAAATAAAAAAAGAACGTAATCTTAAATAATGACAAGAATGGACGGGAGGTTACGGGGCAGTCCTTCCGCTACGTGCGTCCATTTATATCTTCCTTTTAAACAAAATAAAAAGAATACGGCGTAATTCTTATCACTCTACTAAGGAGAGGCCTCAGTCAGCCGCCCTCCTCCTCCGATTACCGCGACCGCGTGACGGGGCCACCCGACCAGGGCTTGTGCCTCTTGCGCTCAGCGACCCACATAGCCAGAGACTCCAGCATCCGAACGACCAAATCGCCCGGCGCGAATCCTCCGGTCCGTCGGACGAGCGCGTCCCGTTCACGGTCGAACGTCTTGCAGCGGTCCGTAGTTATGGAAACTAATCAACGAATCGAACGTAAATTCGTAAAATTGTTCGCCGCGAGCCGCATTGGCCATATTAGCAAATGGTATGCGCGCCTTATTGTCGGAATTCCGCGGTCGCCATAAAAACGTCGTTACGCGGACTTGCCACCGTCGTTCGGTGGTCGCCTGGTCGTTTAATAAGCGCGAATAGTTATGTACACTCGACGGCGCACGCACTTTCGGTACAATTTCAGTTAGACTGTTTGTGGATAAACGCGCTCGAAAAAATAAGAAAAACGTTCACGGATGGGAACAACCGGGCGACGGGGCGCGACCGATGATCGTTGGTGACGCATGCCATACGATTCCACTTCTTTGTTTCAAGATTAATAAAGTTCCCCATAAAAGGGTCTTTCCGTAAATCAAGAACCCATCTAATGTAAATGTTTCATCCTCGTTGATTATAAGTCATAATTTCTTTACACCCATTCCGGTGCATTTCATTATATTGTTGTTATTTTTCCCTATTGTGAGAAACTGTAACACTAAATCTAGCCCTTTTATCCGCCTATAATTTATAATAATCGCCTGGTTGTCACCTTGAACTAAAATTTTATCACGTGTGTTTCGAGACGTGCCTTCTCTTAAAATACAAAGGCTTCCAACAATTGTCCATCCCTTTTGTCTAACCCCTTCTAGGCCCTCCGGATGCCCCATCCAGGCCAACGGCCCCGATTTAGACTCGCAAATGACATCTGGAACTTCTTTCCCCATTTAATCAGGTCGATCTGCTGGTGTAGTATATAAACGATTTTTGAAAGAATTCGTGAGTTCTTATAAGCAAATTGGGTAATCCGAAGAATTCCCCCATAACTTTGAAAACAGGGTCTATTGCTTCGGGCCTTTGGTGATTGTTCCCCTCGATATGGTTTGCAAAGGATATGATATCTCTTTCTGCCCCACTGACCTGACCGCTGAATGTATCTATAATCTTCTTAATGATTATCATTAGTCCGTCCAACATTGTAACGCCTTTGAATAGTAGAAGATACGTTTTCTTGATGAGGTACTCTGTTAAAACAATACACTCCCGGAGACGCTAATTCATTAGCGTGAAAAATTGACTAATCCTTTTTAATTCCTTTTCTTTTTCGCGGAGTTCGATGATAAGATCATCATGAACGTCCTTTGTATATACATATATATTATTAAATTAATAAATTAATTTGTTAATTATATAATTTTTTAATGTTTCAAAATCAACTTTGGAAATATTTGTTATATTTTCAAGTTTACTATTAATAAAATGTACCACGTGAATTGCTGTTTAAATAATAATTATATCATTAAAAAACCATAATTCGTTTGTCCAATAAGTATAATATATTTTATTAAAATGAAGCATATTTCGGTTATTTGAATACACAAACGCGTCAAACATATTTAAATAACAATCTACACTAAATATATAATATAAGTTTAAATTTTATTCGTTATTAATATCGTCGTTGTTATTATCGTCTTCTGGTCCAGTATAGTAAATATTCTCGACTTGCCATGATATAACATCTGGTTCTGAAATACGAATCTTTGTTTACTCAAATAATAATAATAATAATAATGGGCATTAGGAGGCGTATTCGATTACGAAGTGTGTTTAACAGAAAAACCCTTATGCACAATGATTATAGGCCAGCAATTTGATAAGCGTCCATTCCATTTCATTTTCATTAAATACAACATACACACATATACATTATATTCCTATAATTTTTCGTTAAAGCGATAATTCTTAAATCTATACATTTTTTTGTATAAAAGTTTCTTTACCGCCTGAAATTTTTTTTCACAAATTATAATTTTATCTTAACGATTTATTAACGTATCTACTTCGTCATCACATAAGTGCCTCGTTATGACCTTTAATAATAAAATAATGACCAATATTTTTAAATGTCGAAAATTGTAAAATATGTCTCTAAATCGTATACACGATTTGATTAATTTTATTACGTATTATTTTTATAATATAAGAAAACCTAGTTCTACTAGAAATGAAAGATACGTTTATAATTATAAATTTAAGTATATCTTAACAATTTTTCACTTTATTAAATATTGAATTTATAACGATGTATTTTTTCCGGAAGTTTTGGAGATTATAAAGTGTATATACAAATTATACATACATTAAAAATCTCCATGAAATTGTTTTTTGTTTTTAGATTTTCTGTATTTTTCTATCAAAATATTAGTTTTCTCCTTTCAAAATATAGCTATCATTTACATGTTCACGTATACACAGAATTTTTTAACTTTTTAAAACACTACTTACGGTTTCCACTTTCGAACATAATTTGTAAAATCCACATTCGGCTGGAAATTTCGTCAATAATTTCAATAGTCCATGTTTGCATTTCTCCTGCAGCCATATCGAGTGGACTCGAGTTCGAGTGGGTTTCATCCATCTAAAAATTTTCAATACTCGCTATATTTATTTTTGTTCAAGATATATAATTTTTTGTATTTTATAATTGTATATAAAATCGGGTATACTTTTTTATAACGCAGAAAATTTTTTTAAAATGTCAAAACGATTTGATCAATATATATATCGAATTTATTCAACTAATATAATATTTACGAAAATAAAACTCTAATAGAGTATATATACATTTCTTATCTAATGTCTTAATATTAAACTCTAAAATTTAACGTTATTTTTTTTTTAAAGAAACTTACTGATTGGTCGTCGTTACTCGTTCCCCTCGACGCGGTCGGATTCCTTTGAGTGTCGGTCGAATTAGAAGGTCCTGCAATCGGTTCGTCATCTTGGCCCTGTTCGGCTTCGTTTGGTTGCACATCTGCGACGAATTGTTCGGTAGAGGCGGCCGAAGAATTATCAGTGTTCGTCATTCTTAAGTATAGAAAAATTGCCGACAAATAAATTAAACGGCCGATTGACGAATTTAACCGGAGATATTATGGATCATATGACTAGAAATCCAAATTTGTCCGATCGGTCGTAAAAAGGCATGATACTTAGTAGGCGGTAACAATTAAAGTGATTTATAAGGGAGAAATAAATACCTTTATTTTTAAATTGGAACATAAAGTTTCTTATTCGTTGTCAGAGTAGACATTTTTGAAGTGGGTGTTAAAAAATCATACTTAGTAGTGATTGGAATTTGTTTTATTAAAACAAAATTTTTTTTGAAAAATAAATTAACTTACAGATTTTGTGAAATTTTCGAAAATTTTCAATACATTTTAATTTTTAAAATGGCAATGGGTATGGGAATGTGGGTTTAAGCGAATTATATAGAAATTTATATCTGAATTTGAAAGCAACGATACATGATTGTATTAGGAAAACAATTCTGATAAATAATTTATTATAATAAAAATAACGTTTCTCTGCTAAAATTAGACGAGTGTGCTATGGTTAACGATTTTTCATATCTTTCGAATTAATTGTCGAAGTATTACGATTAAAATTAAAATTTACTATCATATTCAATATAAAACAAATAAAAAAATTTTAGCCGAGTTTTTAACAACTTTCATCCATAATACCGAAATAAAAATACGACATTTTTAAAACGTCTGATATTGGACATTTTTTTCAAGCGTGGACTTATAAGCTAATAACTCTTATTGTAATTTCGCGCACTTATTTTAGAATGGATACCTACTAAAAATCATTTGTAACAACCTACCTGTTGTTGTTGGTCAACAAGATCACTAATAAGAAAATCAGTAATTTTCTTAACACGAATATCCACAAGTTGATGTCTTGCAGGAGTTGGGGACACTCTGGTGGACACATCAGTTTGTCGATGGACCGAGAATTTTGAGTCGGCGAAGGACGTGCGTCGTACGGTTGGATGAACGGTCGACTAATGCAGACTTCGGTGGCGGCGAAACCGACTTTGCGGCGCGTGAGAGGTAAACAAATTATCGCGGGCGATAAGTTTCGGCAGATTGTCAGAACGGATTGCGTTACGTTTGCCCCCTTCCCTCCTTCCCCCCACCCGTGTGTGCCTCCTCTCTAAGGATTTAGTCTCTAAATCGTGTTTACTCGGAAAACTGAATTAGTGTTTTTCAGCGACGCTTTTACACAACGCTAATGCGAAGCGATGTGTGATTTTCGATTAATGTCGCGAGTTCGAAAATGTCAACTCTTTGCTGGGCGCGCGGGGGGCTAAAGTGGTTCGTCGTTCCGTTCCGATCAAATTACAATCACGCGGTCATCAAAAACAGCGGATAAACGATTTGGAAAAAATACGGTTACGTTAAAACACGGTTCGTACGCAAAAGTCAACCGCAATGATCGTCGTCGTGATAATATTATATGTTCGAGCGACGCTCGTCCGTTCCGTTTAGAACGCCATACGACTTACGAGCTGTCACTGATTAATAATACAGGCGCTAGTTTCCGTCGAATTATTCGCGCTTTTACAAAACACGAACCCGACAGATATAGACCGAGTGCCATTGACGTCATCGGGGGCCTGGGCGAGCGCAAAATACAAGGCACAGTCCACCACCTTTCGCCGGTTACGTGTTAAATCTACTCCGAACGATTCTCGTCTCGTGGTGTTCTCAGTGAAAAGACGACGAGAGGCGGGGAAAATTGGAGTTCGGTTTCTTTCGGAAAATCGCTTCGTCATTCAAAACTCGTCCTGTAGGGCGCTTATACAGTTATTTATTTAGATATAGAAAAAAAGGTCAATTTCTAATTATCGGCACATCTTGTACGTTAAAGAATAAATTATCGTAATTGGCTATCGGTTGGGAAAACGTGTACGTTCTCGTACGTAACGATAGATATATTACGTTGAAATAAATATCGCTCGAATATTACAAATAACTATACGAACGATTCAATTTTCTAAGTTCTTAAAGCGTGGATATTTGTCGGTAACAATGTAATTGGAAGTGCGTGACGTTGCCCTTGCGGATCATTTTGCGAAGGGAAATTTTAGTCCCTAAAATTCAATGAAATCCTCATCTATTGGGTATCACGTCGTTCGTTGTCGGTTTATTACGAAACGTATTATAAAAATTTATGTTTTTTTATTTTCCGGGAACGAAATTCTAACGAGACCGACAAAATGATGTCGGGAATGTTTGTGTAGTGATAATGCATATTCGGAGCGCCGTGTTATAAAATAACAGAAATAAAAACAGTAGGTAACGAGACGTGGATTTTGTATATTTCGATTCGAGCGGATTACTTCGACACTCATATTATTATTTCGCGTTTGAAAGCGATTATTTAATAGAAGATTCGTACAAAAGTGGACATTTTTCGAAATAATACGAATTTAGTAGAAAATCTACCGACTTATCTAAAAAGTACTTGTTGGCTCGTCTCACAGCGGCGCGTATGGTTAACCAAACCGTACGCGCATATTTCCATTTAAATCGTTTTAACTAGCTAAACCGGTGGGTGTCATGGCCGTATCGTCGACGTGTATGTATTTATCCGACGCGAAGGCTTACACGAAGAATGTTTATCAAACGTTGATATTATTGCCACCGTTCGCGTAGTTAACGATTAGGTATTACAATAGGCCAGTCTCGGTCGAATTTCGCCGTCCGTCGAGATGTTTTATGTTCGTTCAAATTTCGCACACTTTTTCTTTTCTATATCATTCGAATTACAAAAAACGAGGGCAATTTTTTCCCGAACTTTTCATTTTTGTCCTTTCTGTTCGAACAACGACTATTTATTTATCACGTCTCCCCCTCGAATCGCGAGGGCTTTTATTTCGGACGTCGTCGACAAATAGATTAGCGTCGAATTGTTCTCAGCCCGTCGTTGTTTTTGGTAAAAACTATACGCCGAACACGAATTGGAAATATTCGACTACTCGAAACGCGCGTTACGATTGAATACGACGTCAACATTTTGGGTCGGCGCGATAAGTAACGTACGATAACGGGCGTGTTACCGGTAACGAGTATGGTTAAAAGAAATTCTATTTACGTCCTTTACTACTACTAGGCCTTGGACAGTCGGAGATGGCGAATGCGAGTGTAAACAAGACCACTAGACGAACGTTAAATTTAAAACGCCGTCCGAGTTAAACACGTCCGTTTATACGAGTTTGGATTGATCACACGTGAAAAGAAAGGCACCGCGCGTTTGATTTTCGACGTTCGATCTTGGCGAACAACGGCGACGAGACTTTTTCCCCGGTGATATTTTCAGCGCGTTACTGTCGTTGTCTTATCACTCGAACTGGTTCGTACGCCGCCGCCGTCGTCGGTAATAATTAATAAACGATCGACGACGAGGTATTTACCGTAGTGGTGTCGGATGGAAGAATCCACGCCGTTGTCGTATCGAGTTGTTCGAAACATTTGCCGTATTTATTACACGGAGTACGACGGTCGTCCGGGATCAATAGTTTCGTATACGCGTGTCGGTGTGTGTGTGTGTGTACATTCAACAGGTTGCGGGCGGCGGCGGCGCACGCGAATGTATACACCTGTTAACCCGGTCCGCGATAACCTGTTAACCATCGAACGTCGTGCCGGGCCGACCTTGGCGATGTTGCTGCGCGGTGGTATTCGTATCGAACCGTAACCACGGTCGCGTGTTTCTAACCAACTCCAATATAGAGTGTGGCGTACGAACCAATTGATCGACGTCATTTGTCATTCGACAAACGATACGAACATGTGGGTATAGAGGGGTCCACTGAACAAGAGACGAGGCGGTAATTAAATTCTGTTCCGGACGAATTATCTCGCGTCGATAGTTGGCGGAAAACGGATTTTCGTGATTTTTGGTAGGATCGCTAATTTTGAAACATTTCGATTTCTGCCGAACGTAATTGACATAATAATGCCCGTGTGGCGTTTGTTCACCGGGAGTTTTCTACGCGTGTACCCCCAAATGTGTGACCAGGAATTAAGGCCGGCGATACATGTAAACGCCTAAATTTTCACCGTTTTTCATAGGCTTATTTAAAATGGAAGGAATAAATGAACCGTTTTGAAACTCGGCGTGTTTATTCGTTACATATTAAAATATAAGAATCCGAATTTTTTTCATATTTTTTTTTCAAAATGGCCGCCGTAGTAATTAATCTCCCGAGGTTCTCGCGGCGATAGGCTTCAATCGTCGTGATTTTTAGCTTCAGTTACAGCAATCTGAAATAAAAAAAAGAGTCAAAGCGTGTTCATAAAAGTTGAACCAGGAAAAACAAAAAAGTCAAAAAATCGTAAATTGGCACGGACAAAAAAGTCCGATTTTCGACCCTTTTTTCCGACGGTTTTTTAGGTCAAAAATGGCAATATTTGAAAATTTTTATGGCATTTTTGAGGTTCAACTAGAAGCTAATACTATAAAGCAAATGTGTGCCAAATTTCATAAGAATCGGTTGAGAACTTTTCGAGTTATCTTGCACGGTAGTTTGAAAAAAGTCGTTTCGAGAAAAACGCGTTCAAAGTTTTGATACACAGAAACTCTATGATTACAGCGACTTACCAACTAATCAGCGATTCCAGAGTCATACAGAAATCCTTCAGTAGTACTCGTTTTTCTTTCTAAGCTCTTCCTGACATCCTTGACGAACTTTTTTAGTGGTCAAAGAGCTGCGGCGATCTTCTCGGTCCACCATTTGGTGATCGATTTTGTCTTTGTACGTTCGAGCGCCGAGTTGTGGCGAAGCATTTAAACGGGTTTATAATCGATAAATAACGCGAATTTCGTTCTAAAAATTTACAGGCGTTTTTCAAACGTTAAACTATTTATGGAAAAAAAAAAATTTTTTTTTATTTTACGTGTATCGTCGGCCTTAAGTTCGGATACAACGGTCGTCGCGGGTTAGTATTTTTCCGTACGCCGAACGAAATAGTGATAGAACCAGCAGGGAGGAGGAGACGATATTGGCAATTACCGTCGCCGGCGCGACGCGGGTGTTTTAGTTTACAATTATCGTTCGAATACCCCGACGCCATGTATATTATAAAACGATTATTACGGTTTCTCCGCGTATCCGTCGTGACGAAATTTGTTTTCGCGACGTAAAATATGTTAAATACGAAATAGGGTAGTGACGCGTGGCATGCAGCAGGGTAACCGACGATTGGGGAAAAGGAAGACAATTCGCGTATGTTCATAATAAACCGAAACGTAAGAATGGAAATAACAATGCCCGTGAAAATGTCTACAAATTATCCGTATAGGCGTATTTTGGACCGAAACTCGGTATATTTTTAAATACCCGGGGAGGGAGGGCCGTACTTTGTACGTGGTTATAAATTTAAATTGAGTTTTGTATTGTCGTCGGTGGACGACGCGTTGGAGTTTACGGACATGTTTCGGAAATTTTACTCCCGTCGTCGGATTATCTATCGTATATATTCCTATCCTAAATGAACACTAGCGAACGAATAAAAACGCTCGCCGTAAATACGAGCGTTTAAAAATATACGCTACACAATTTTTCGGGACTTAATTTCACGATTATTTTTATTCGAATATAACGGTCGGATAATATATAAAATTATTTTACTCTATAAAATAATACTTGTCGTACTCACGCGTAAAACGTTAAATTACCTCTTAGTTTGAAAAATATATTTGAAACGTAACGTAGTAATTTTGTTTTATTATTCGTAAAGTATTTCGAATAATAAAATGGGCCATGAATAATGTGGCGAACGACTTTCGAAAATGTTTTTAAAAATCGAACGGGTCGTAAAATGTCCACGTCATTTTGTTATACCCGACGCAAAATATCGCCGAGAACCGTTATTAATATATGTATTTCGACATTATACCCAAGGGTATAAGACTAAAATTACGCACGAGTATTTTTTTTCTCGAGTAAAAAATTGACGCGCCGAATTGCCCGCGATGATTATGGGTCGAATTTTTTTCTTTTCGATTTACGTATTCCAATTATTGCGTTTTGACTTGATATCCGCAACGATTCTCTCAAAGCCCTAGCTCTAAATTGTTTTATAATTGGCGTCTAATCGACCTTTACGAGGAACGATTAAATAACGGTCCGCGTTGTCGACCTTTCGTACTTTTATGGAACAGAAATATTTACGTTTCATCCGAACGGGACGCGATATATTCGTATTTACGATATTCGATCGTCACAATATATTATCGGGGACGAAATCGATACGCGGAGAGAACGCGTTCACTTTTCGGTATGTTTGTTACGCGCTATTGTTTGTAAACGATTATTGACCGTCCCGATATCCGAACGCGTTAATCGCTGGAACCTAAACTGTTTGGTTCGTACGCGTCGAGATTTCGAGATTAAATCCGTTTATTAAAAATATGTCGCGAACGACTATAAGATATACGCGACGTATAGCGCGGACCCAAAAATCGATCATTCGCGATTAATTCGACCGAAAATCGTTCGGTTTTACGTATATACGCGTTCATCGGTGTATTCGTTATTGATCGTGCCGTTCGAGTGGCGCGCGTACGGATAAAAGTAATAAACGAATCGGACGGGGTCGAATACAAAAAAAAAAAAAACGCCTTTTTTTCTTGGAAGAAATATTTTTCGGACCGCGTTTTCTCCACAGACGACGCCGTCAGAGAGACAGTCGCCTGTTGTATGGCGGCCGTGCATTTGTCGACCGGCGGCGAGTAACCGAATTTCTGTTAAGTTATTCGTGCGCGTCGTCGTCATCGCCGCCGCCGTGCAACCAGACACAAAAGGCTCCGCGCGTGCGCGTTTCTCTTTCCCACTCTACCCCACCCCATACGGCCAGACAACCGTCGGTTGTTCGCGTGCCGCGTACATTTGTTATACGCGTTTGCGCCATAAACCTGTTCACCGTCAACCTACGGTTTATCGTTTCCGTTCGTCGGTTCTTTCTACGACACGTTCTTAAAATTCCCGTGCGTTTTCCGTTCCATTTCACATCCGATACGACATGCCGTCACCGAATGCCGTCGTCGCCGCAACAGGTGAGACCAGTAATTGGTTACCGCGAACGTGTCCGACGTCTTACAATAATATTCTCGTTTTCCAGGAGTACCGCCGCAACATTCGCTACCGTTGTTGACCTTTGACGTGATATTCCAAAAGTGTTTTTTCGGTTTGACCGACGTACGCCGGGCCACCCGATGGATCGCGAATTTCTATATCGTGAGTACACACTCGAACTACCTACCCGTTTTTTCGGAAAATAATTTCCCGTACGCTCGTCTGCGTATGTGTTTATATATGTGTATATTTGTGTGTGTGTGTGTGTGAATAAATTGCGTATGTACTTTGATCCGTACCGATTAACAGGTTGCGTCGATATATA
>JAIPRN010003169.1:0-23402 GCA_025469175.1 Geopemphigus sp. TES_GeoC_2020 | reverse complement strand
TGTCCGGAGAGAAAAGCAAAAAGTTTACCGGACGATAATAACACACACACACACACACACACACACATACTCGGACCTTAAAATAACGAGTAATTAAACGTTACAACCAATTAAGGGCACGTACTCGTGATGTGTAGTGTAATTAACGAGGCGACGACACGAATAGTTATCGCGAACGCGTTTCTAATAATAATAACGATAATAAAATCGCTATTAACGGCGAGTAATACGCGTTTTATTATTCCGCGCGAGCGTTTTTATTTCGAGTTATTTTTTTCCAAGTCCGATCATTACGTACCACGGACCACGCGCTATTATAATATCGCGCGCACGCACGCACGCTGTCTGATATATATATCGTTATATTATTTATATATCGTCGGTGGCCGTTTTGTGTCCGACTCTTTTTTTTTTACGTATTTCGATTAAATATCTATTAGATAAATTGCGGAAGACTTCGTGAACTATACACATGTACGGATAACGGATTGCGTTATATTTCAAACGTAACACGTATCGTACGTTATTATATTTCGTTGACGAGTATATAATGTATGGGCGTAAGCAAACTGCCAACCACCGTGTAATTCGACGCGAATGTATATTGTATATAGATTCTCGCGAAAAAACAAGCGTTATCCTAACCGACGAATTCTGTTCTCGAAATAAAAACGTAATCGAAAAACACGCGACGGCGTATCGTGTGTGTGTGTGTGTGTGCACAAAATCTGCAAGTGAAAACGATAGTTAATTACAAAAGCGGCTATATGTATATAAATACGCGCATATCAATTCGATTTAGTCGCAATATTTGCTTATATAATTTTCGCTCGAAGGTAAAGTGAAATTCGTATTGTTTAATCGTTAGTTTTTAGGAAATATCCGTTATGGAGACTGAGAAAATTAAACTAGACTCGGGCTACATATACGTGTGCACCGTCGTTTGTACGCCGTTAGAATTCGGAATAAAGCGTTTCGAGGCCGGCGAATATACGCGCGCGTGCCGTATAATAACACGCGGATGTGTGTTCGGTCGCTATTTATAGTTCCCGTGCGTTGTTTTATCGTGTGCCCGCGGGCACAGGAAATGCCCGGAGGAACGCTAACGGTTCTCGTTATTTCGTAATGTCACATGATCCGAGCTTTCCCCTCGCACATTCGAGACTTTCTAATGCCGTCAGATGTCAAAAAGATTATTAGTCAGTCGAGATGTGCCATTAATTTAAAACACAAAAAAACAGACGTCCTATTGGACCGCGACCAAGTCCGTATAAAAAAAATTCGAACTATTCGGTTTAAAAAGAAAAAAATCGAATTTCCCGGTTCACGATTGACGTTTATAAAAATTGCCGCTGTAAATTATGCGGGAACATTACGCGTATATATCGGTAGATTATAACCTACACCGGTAGTTTATAACGAGAACAACTACAACTTTTTCGTCGGAAAACGAATAAACGATAACGGTATTAGTGCATGCGTACACCCGTGTTTGGAAAATTCGTCGATTAGTACGCAAGTAGAAAAGCCGAAAAACTATTCGTTTACGTTCACGACGTTTTTCGAACTGATTTTTACGTTAAAATAATAGGCGATTCCGCTCGGTTCGGGAAGTATTTGTTAATATTGACGAAAACGCACGAACCGTCATTCTAAAACGGTCGAGACGTGCCAAGTATCCGTTGTACTCGATACGTTTTATTGAATGTACGACCAAGAATCGACTGCCGATTGATTTTCTAGAACGTTTCACAGTCGCTGGCGAATCAAAAACAAGATTCGGAGATTAACGGCGACATTTCGAAAACGGTACGGGCCCCCCCCCCATCCGCGCCACACGGGACAAATGCGCGGCCTCGAACAAACGCCGAATAACTTTACGAACGCAACAGCTCGATATTGACTACACGCATACATAGATATCGGCGACGGGCGTCCGCGAGTTTTTCGGGAAAAAACCGAAATAATCGCGTCGCGTTCGAACGGTCCGAATGTGTCCGTACTCGTGGGCGGCGGGACATTTCGCGACTATCGCGCCGGGACTTACGCGAAACACACGGGACGCGAACGACCATTACGTACCGCCGACGTGTTCGAGACGTCCCGACAATGACGACGAACTCGCGCGTTCACGGCCGTCGCGCCCGGCGTACGTGATACTTAGACCGTGATACATACTCGCGCGCGCGCGAAATATCGTAAACGCTGGGACATGGGGTCACGTTCCCGCGCGCGATGGCCAAACGCCGCGCCGTCGGTTCACGTTCACCTGACGCGCGCCCGCGTGCACGCACGCACGTGCCCGGTCCGCGTACACGATGAAGAGGATGTGCCACTTATCACGGATATAATCTGGCCGCGCGGAGGCCCCCGGAGTTCTTCCTCTTATTATCGTTACGCACGTCGGCGGCCACTTGGTCCACTGACCCACCTGTAGCGCAGCATCGCGCCAACGACACTCCCGGTCGTTTTCTTTTCGCGTGCCCCCGCTCTTCCTAACCCCACCAAACTACACACACACACACACCGGATTCGTATACACACAGACGCCCTCGGCGGGGAGGGAGGATCCCTTCGATTTCGTGACCCGTCGACCACTTTGGACGACGTGTGTTGCGGGCACGCGCGTTCCATGTCCAGGGTACGCGATTCTCGTGTATACATTCTACGCCGACGGGACTCGCGAAATTACTTCTCCCCTCCCTCCTCTACCCCCACATCCACCACCGTAGAAAGAGCGCGAATTTCCGCGTACGAACCTCGGCCCATTTACCGTATAAGGGCACCACCATCCGGTAGTGTCCCAGATAACGTTCCAAATGTCGAAGAAGAACAATTGGCCGAATCGGAGGACTGGTGTTAACGTTACCCCTCGTTCTCTACCTAACCTAACTTTTCCCCCTCTCTACCACAAGTACGACCGTCTACCTACATAGATATATAATACGCGTATAGACGTCGCCGCCGAGAGAATATCTAAAACCGGCTGATGAAATTTCGAACGATAGGTAAATAATTTATTATGTGGAACGTGTACGAAAGGAAGTCGCTAAAAAAAAAAAAGTAAAAAACGAGTTCCCGGTTCGTTCGTTCGGAACACCGAATAATAATTAAATGACCGACATCGTCCCCCGATTGTTTATAGTGAATGAAATCCCGGCGAGGTGCAGCGGTTATTATGACTATACCTACCAACCAACCTACCTACATACATATTACTACGATGAACGGCGCTGTACGTACTAACCGTTTCTGGGGGAAATGAGAAAAGAAAAAAAAAACGTAAACAAAAACGCCCGAGCGTATTTATTTATTATTGCCGCCGGTACCGATCGGCTTGTTGAACGATATACGCGCGGCCTTAATCGATACGTCCGTCCGATACACACCGTACACGTTTTACGTAACGAATCGACGAACGGCGGAGTATTTTATAAACGCGAGCGCGTATCCTTCCCGGGAACGCGTTTGGATTAAACGAAAACATTACGGACCGGCCGGTAATTATCGGCACGTTTAACGCGCGCTTCCCTTTTTTGCCAACTCGTCGTTCGGTTTCCGTACCGCGGATAATTCCAATATTGTCGTAATATTCACGGCGCCGGTCGAATCCGTCGTTCCGTATATTCGCCGTCCCGTTTATAGAGAACGTTAATCGACCGCGCGCACTTTCTATCGAATTACCGACATTTTAATCGCGCGAATAAGTCAACAATGGTTGGTATACGAAAAATGACCACTATTATGCGCCGTGTATTTGACGATTTCAAATTGTTTTAAGTTCCTATCGTTCGATTCGCACATTTTTCTTGCGCGTATTGGTTGATTAAGAAAAAACAAACGCTAAATTAATTTCGAAAGTAAACGTCTTATAATAATTTTCGCTATATTTTCTCGCGAGATTTCGATAAAAACAAACCGTTCCCTTTTCATTTTTAACGTACTACAATATTTTTAATTTATTCTACCCGAATAGCTATAGATATATATATATATGTATATACGTACGGACGTGTTACGAAATAAAATTCACGTCTATTCGTATTTTAGTCGCTTAAAATCGAACAAACGACTACGTCGTTTGTTTTATTAAATATTTTCAAAGTTCTATTTTGTAAAAGAAACGTACGCGCGTTAATAATCGACCCGAATTTCCCCACCGGGCCCTATTTGGAAGACCATTGTCTCCACGTAACCCATAAACACTGTACGCACACTGTAGCGTATTTAATCGAAAATTATTATTCGCGATACTTAATTCGAAATCGTCTTCTATGTATATATATATATATATATATCGTAACGCGAGAGGACATTTTAAAAGTAACGAATTTAAATTGAATTCGTGACCGAAAATCATAATTGGTTAGATCAGAGGTGAATGTCCAGGAGGAGGTTAAGGCTAACATCGGTTTGCGGTGAACCGTAATGATTCCCCGAGGACCGTCTTGTGTGATTTATACGACGCGAATGGTCGCGTACTAAGTTATTTTACGCTAATCTATCAGTAATACGTATATTTTATATGGGAAGCTATTTATTGGAATTATACGAAACAAAAAACGAATACTTTTTTAAGTCTTTACGTACCGAATTATGTACGAAATGTTTGTACCGCTATATTGTCAAGTCGAAACGTGTTTATTTATTTGAAAATTTCGTTTTTTGACGGTATTATTAACCATCGCCTATTTACTTATGATAAGTGTTAACATTTTTTTTTTGTCCGATTCGTTCACGCCTATATTGCACAGTTCAGTATCCTCTAGATAGTAGATCTAAAACGTTCGTTATACAAGAGTTGTTACATTAATACACTAGTTCGCTAATATTTTTTAAATTACTATAGCGAGAAATAGCGGTGAACCGTGACAGTTTGAAATCATTATTTCACGAAGCTTGTAAAAGGAAAAAAGAAATTGTAAATTGTTCTATAATCATCGCGGGGCTATCGAATACCGTATATACGTGTGTAAACGGTGTGTATGTTTCAAATTACACTTATTATTGTACGAAAAGGTAAAGGTTGAATAAAACGCTTTTTAATTCGACATTAACGCGGAATAGAATATTTTTTAAATTTGGAAAATCCGAACCCAAATTCGGATTATTACCAGAAATTAATAAATCATCAATTTACTACGATTTTTTACTCGCACACCGAATCGTTAATAGTTATTTTTATTATTATAGTTAAATGTAACAAATACAAAGTCTCGCGAATGCTAACCAATTTAAATCGGCGACCCGATAGAACTTATGGTATTCCGCTAATTGAAATGAATAAATTCTGGCCAGAGATAATAAATATTTTTATCAGACAGTTTAACCCTATAAAATACCAAAAAGACGAATATATATATATGTATATATAAGATAGACAACAAAATACATTTAAACGTTATATTTTCAAATTTAGAGGCGCGTGAAATGGTTTCGTTTATTCGTCGGTAGATTTTTTTTTAACGGTTATCGGAAAAATTGTCGTACGCCATTCGATTATTATTATTTTTACCGTTTTCGTAATATTTAGACGAATTTTAGAAAAATAACGTACGTATTTCGAACGTTTTGCAACGATCGTCGAGCGTTTATTATTAGAACAAAATATCCCGCGCCGAAAATTATAACACCGTGACCCGTGAGTGTTACGAAGTATAATAAACATTTTTCAAATCCAGAATAACGGTTATGTGTTGGTAATATTGGCGTATGATTGTAATTTCTCGTATAAAAAATTGTAAACACTATCGCGTTAAAAATCACGCCCGTGCGTTACTTTAATCGTATTATCCGTGACACGCGAACGATACCGATTTTTCGTCACTTCCGACCTTTGAACCGTGCGAAATTTACCGCCCTTTTTTCGTATTCGTCGGGTTAGTGATTGCCATCGGACGACTAAATGGAGGCTTCATTTATCGCGGGCGTTCAACAAACCGTACCTGCACACAGTTCGTTTGTTTTCTACGAATCGTTATTTTCGAGACCGTTGAACTCGACGAAGTTAAAACAATACGAATCGCGCGTCGTTCGTTACGCTAAACGGTCCGGACTTCGCGCAGGGCGTTCAAGTCTCGATACGAACGTTTTAAAACAAAAACGAAAAGCGGTACTGTTACGACGATACGGTACCTGCATGGTAGAGTCAAGGTGAAACGGCGCGTTTAGTAGATCCATCGGCGGTCCGGGTAGAACGCGACGTGTCGACGACAAGTTAATAATAGCGAAGAATATCGGAGTATAACGGCCAGCCTTGCGGACGACGGTCAACCGAAAACGACGGTACCGGCATAATTCCCGACACACGCGCGCACGGACGGCGCAACAATCAAAACACGTTTCACGGTCGGAACGTTAGACCGAAACTGAATGCAATGGCAAAGCACCTGTTGCTCCGACCATCGTTCTCCGTCATAACCCAAGCGTATAGCGTCTCTACGCATATACATAGGATCTATGGCGGCTACGGCGGTGGCGGCGGCGGCGACGACGACGAAAAGAAAGGAAACTGACACAACTCTCTACAATACATACCGAACACAGAGACTCTTATATTGACAGACCATTTATACGGTGTGTCGGTGCGTGCGTGTGTATATATATATATGGTTAAAACCATTAATTTGGGGTTTCAAACAATATTTTTACTTTTTTATGCCGGTTCTTTGTTTGTTCGCGCGATTCACAAAAAGGAATATTTTTTCAAACTAACACGATTCAAAGTCACGTACTTGAAAATTCGAAATATAATACACGGTCAAACGGACTACACGATAAATAGAGGATTGAAAGTATTATATTTGTTTAATCGATTTTCGATAAACGTAAAAAGGACAATTTCGCTACCAGTATACTTACGGAGTTGCTATTATTTTAGCTATTATTATGCAAACGTCGAATCTACGAAGAAGTTCAAAAAACGAAAACAAAAAACGCGTTTCTCCGGATCTCGTACCGAAATATATCGAATTCGTATATTTATAAAAATGTCCGTATATTTACGATACATAAATAAACACATAAAGGGATTTATCGTTACGCTGTGTAGGTAATTACATCGCGTGATTTGCTGACTTATTCTTATAACGTTCGTCAATCGCTACGTTGTTATACGTCAACGTTAGAAAACAAAATAAATATCGCGACTCCTTTTAGCCCATTCACAAACGCGTGTTCGTATTGTGTTATACGTATTTCTATTTGGATCAATGCTGTCAAACGATCGTTACCATACACGCTATATAAACTCTCTATTCTAATCATCTAAACTTTCACGCAGCCGTATAACTTAAATAAATTCTTCGTACAAACGTTGGAAATAGTAAATGTTTAACATAATACGAATTAAACGAAACGTAAAAACGCTTTATCGGATTCCAGCAAATAGTATTTTAACAATGAATCCGTTTGATTAGATTAATCGCTATTTAAATTATTGGGGAATAGGCGTAATTTCGACATTTATATCTCCGTAGTATCTACGGTACTTCGTAATGGTGGGCAATAGTTTACCGTACGTATATTTTAGAATTAAACGATACGAACGACGTTTTAACGAAAAATATGTGGCGTAAAATACTGTCGAATTTTCGAACTTGGTTATTTAAGATCGGCGAATCGTATCCAGAATTAACCAAGTAGAATAATTATTTTAAATAACGAATGAGAATATAGAGCTAATTTTCTGTGGATATTATATAAGTGTTAAAGTTTATGTAATAGAACGATACAATGCAAATATAACACAAACATGTAGCGATTATTATGCGTAATAAAAGGAGGTTTGACTAATACATAATGTATAAAATTACGAAGAATAATAGTATTATCTATAAATAGAACAATCTAACCGACGCGTTGTATTGTTTGTCTTACTACATTATGGACGATTATTAAACGGGATTATTTGTCGAACTTTGAATACAATCACGAAATCGAACGGCGTTCATTTCGTATAATCGCTTTATGACGATTATTTATAAAACACGTTTGGCGCTCGAGAACCGTGTATAGCGTATACAATTGTATTCTACTTAACAATATTGATTCCCCCGAGTACGTTGAAAATTATTTTCGTTTTTATTTCGCGTCCGAGGGAACGTGAAATTATTTAATAACTCGGTATAACGAAAACAAATGTTCCGCGTATTTGAAATACAATTGAAGTACCTTGTGACTAGCTATATGTTTAACCAACTGTGTTTGATATACGTGTTGAGTGTTTAACTTTAAAGCGGATTATAGTATATACATATATATATATATATATTTTTAAAAAATATTTTCTTCGAAAAATAGTTTTTGCCGAGAGTAATAACGAAAAAAATGCGTTTAGATATTTAACGTCAGATATTAAGGCCCACTGTGCCGCTATTTTATCCGTACAATGGTTGAATTCATGTTAAGTAAGATACACACACGAGATACGCACACGTTTACAACGAAGATAGCAGTATACCGTTCGTGAGTTGCTGATTTTCGCGTGCACGTATTATGTGTAAACGTTCCATATATCGTAGGGCCTCGAGGAAACAACAACAAAACAAAAAGAAAAACTAACGATCGGCCCGAAGAATTTATTTTTTTTTTTTTTTGTTCTACATACTACGTAGCCGTAATGGTATTATTTTAGTAACGTTGTCTTTGTAATTCCGAAACGAAGAAACTACGACCATATGGTATCGTATCTACGTCCATAATATAAATAGTTAATTACGTAAACGAATTTTCGAATTAAATATATTCGATTTAATAATCGTATTTCGTATAGTTATTGATTATTTTCGGTTTAAATAATTATTGGCGGGTAAATGCGTATCAGGCATATATATGTATATATGAACGCTAAAAATTCGATTTATTTTATAAATTAAGCACGCGGTTCAGAAATGTACTCTAAAAAGTAACAAAATTTGACCACGTTTTATGGCCGATAAATCGAATCGAATAATTTTCGTCTTCACCGTCGTATAAATCGTTTAATTGTATTTTTAAATAACGTACGAATGTTTTTCCCACGTGTATATTATGCGAAATTATAAGAATATATATACATACGAATAACTTTTAAATTGTAATATTCGATCGAACTAGGTACATTTTAATTCGTAATTTTAAGTCTTAAGAATTTTTTTTAGACGTGTGTTTTAAAAAAACGAAATAATTCGAACGTTTCGTTTCAAATTATAATTAAAAAATGTGTCGGTACTTGGCAATAAATTTCGATCGAGTCGGAGTTATTATTTTACGTCGAAGGTTTCTTATTCGTTATTACCTAATTAACGTTTATAACGAAAAAATGGCCCGG
The DNA here is from genome assembly GCA_025469175.1 of Geopemphigus sp. TES_GeoC_2020. Classification (NCBI taxonomy): domain Eukaryota; kingdom Metazoa; phylum Arthropoda; class Insecta; order Hemiptera; family Aphididae; genus Geopemphigus; species Geopemphigus sp. TES_GeoC_2020. The sequence goes on along the minus strand of JAIPRN010003169.1, from coordinate 14,092 downwards.
CAAATGATGTTCGAAAATGCGTATTCGAATAATCTAGGTTCAGTAAGAAATTTAGGCGCGGTATGTTACCCATATACCAAAAACTCGCGGTTAGGTCTCACGGTCACAAATGAGAAAAAAGTTTGGTAACAAAAACGAAAAAAGAAATACATTACGACTTTCGGATCTACGTCGAAGGATCCCACGGTCGGGTGTAGAAAATAATAATTATGTCTTCTAAATGAAAACAATTGTATAAACGGTGAATAGATCACGACGGTATTATATCCTTACTGGCGGTTGATTACCATTATATTATTTCGTCCCGTGGGCTATAATCAGAACAGAGTTTTATAGTTAGTAGACCACCAACGTGCCAGGTATACGTCTCAAAATTAGTTATACCCGCGTGAATTCGATTATTTTCGGTGTAATATACAATACGCGCGTTACCAACATTTGTAGATTCGTGAGACGGATCTAAAGAAGGGATTAACTTCGTTCCGTTTTCCGTGCAAATTAGGATTTTACATTTCTACATAATATACACGCGCGCGTATGTTACAAATATTATTGCAATATTACTGATTGTATATAAGCGCTAAATTACGTAAACCAAAACGTAAAATTCTGAACGCAATTTAAAAACGTAAAACGAATTATAAATTAGCGAATAGGTAATATTATAAGTATACGCACGCGCACGCGTAACGGTAACTACGTATAATTTTACGTGTCATGACCAACCACCGACATGTGCCGGTCTGTAGCTTTAGTAAAATTTCTAATATGTTTGGTAGATACCGTTGTCTTAACATGCTCCGTTTATTAACGACGTTTTTGCGGTTAATTTGATATTTTCACAATAAAAACGACCGTCATATACATACATACACATATATATATATATATTTATATATATATATTTATATGACGTATATTATCAACCGATATTTGTGTAACAGAACAATTTTTCTCTTTGGATTCTAACCCAAGGAATGGACGGTAAATTTCGAAATAGTAAATACAAATTAGTTAATACCTTTAACGAAATTTGTAAATTCACGTATACATTTTCATATTTATATCTACACGTAATAATTTTATCGAAAACACTTTAAATTATTAGTCTTGTAGACTAAACTACTGGTTAATTTTAAACTAATTAATTAGTGATTACATACACCAATAACAACTACAGATACACGCGTATATACATACGTATAACTTTCATTTACTGTACTTAATCGATTAACGATTTGTCGTCGTCCCATTTATATTCGTTCTACTTAATACTTTAAACATTTTATAAGAACGCGTCCGTTGAACGATATTCGAAATATATCGTAATAATGATTAACGCGAAATATTTCTTTTCGTTTTATCGAGTTCGCGTTTTTTCTTCGTAACATTGAAACTAACGGACGTTTTATACACGGAATGAGAATGAGACAGACGTCGAATACTATTGGGAACTTTAAACAAAACGAATACCAACTACAACTCGTATATAATATTCGTATTACATATATATATATATATATGTTCGTTTATACATGGGCACACAATAACCGACAAACGTTGGTAACACCCCTAAACCGCATTCTTGTATGGGCTAAATATGACAACGTTTATCTGATGATTCACATGGTGCACAATCGGTGCCTTAATGGCCTTAAGTTATAAAACTATTTATTTACACGGCGAGGAGGGCGATTTTCAAAAGGTTCAGCGTAACTACAATAAGACAGTTGAATAATACAAATCGCCAAGGGAGGTCTGTTTGATGATATATAACTCTTATTTTTTCGAGTCAAACCCTGTTCTCACAAATTCAAGGACACGCATTGTTTAAAAAGAGAAGAAGGATACGTAACGCGCCCGTTCACATATTTCGACGGATATTTATTGTATAATATTTTCGAATATTCACTATTCACTCGTTCCTTTTGCAACGCGCGTATTAAAATATTGTCGACGAATGGTACAATTGAATTCTATAATACTTCCGAATGGACAAATGCGACGTACCCGCTGTTGTTTTTAACGAGTCGCCGAGGGATATACAAAACGGTTCGGATATAATTTAAACGGTTTTTCAATATGCCGGCGAAAAAGTAAATATAATCGACGGACATGAACGGTACCGATCAAAACGAAGTATATGCGTGGAATGTAGAAATCACTAGCGAAATAACGAGTTCGACAGAAATGACATTGATACGTTAATAAATATTCCGATATAGGTTAACGAATGATTAGCGATCTTAAAAAAAACTAAACGAGCGCTAAATTTAGAATTCCGCTTTTTCTACTATACGTAATTGAAAGAAATAACCGATTAATTTCGCGACGCGACGTATCCGTCGTCACGATTGACATTTATTAAAGGGAAACGAAATTACGCCCGAAAATTGTGTTCGTCTCGTTTCCACAAAACGGGCAAATTCGGTAAATTAATTCGACACCTATGAGACCACTGGACGTTATTGAAAATCCGAGCCGTAATCTCCTTACCGCACATACGGTAGGTCCAGTATAATTTCGTAAGTTAGCTTTTGTTCTCGTTTTATTAATTATTTCTCGGAGATTCGATTGACACGCGTATTGAAACACCACACGTACGTACGTGTATAATAAAAATAATTGAAACTACGGCCACGTGGTTTTTTTTAATTATTCGACTCATGAAGTTGATATCGTCCGTCCGCGGCGCATTATACTATACTGGAATACAATCGCGTTATTATTATAATATACACGTATCTAATAATCGATTAATTGCCCCCGACGTAACGTAGTCGGAAATTTGCGGAAAGTATTTTACCGGAACGCGATAACGCACGAACGAGCCTAACCGCGATAGCGTTACGATCGATTCGGTTTGTTGTAAGTTAGACGGCGTAATGTTGTAATTAAACGACCGTGCGGAATTTCAAACGCAGACTCCGTCGCGACGTATTGATACTATACGACCCGCGGTATTCGGCGCGAAACGCCGCCGAGATTCGGACGTATTTTCGCCTTGTATTTCTTCTTTTACCCAACAAAAGTGGGAATTGGAACCGGAAGTAAACGGAACAACGCGCGTACACGCTCGTGTATACTATATATATGGGTAGTGTACGGCGGCGTATCTCGTCTTGGATCTGTATGTGTACGTACCATTAAAACCAGATAGAACCGGTCACTGTGTTACAACAACCGGTCGACGGCCCGGCCGTGCGCCCCTCGTTCTTTTTCGTGATCGAATATTGTAAAATATTTTTAACGCCGAGAAAATCGACGCCGCTGCCTTATTATGTCCCCGATTACCGTCTTTTATTCTAAACGGAACGGATACCGAACCGAACGACGTTTACGGGACAACCGAGTTCGTAACAATCGATCGTGAAATCCATTTATTATATATATATATATTTTACGAACAAACTGTTTATTCAACAACGACGACTACTCGATTGTCGTCGTTATAATTACAGTTAGTTTTTAACGAACGGTATTAACGCGTTTTACAATTTCGAAACGGACGACGTTAAGAAGTTTTCTTTCGCGAAACTAATTACTAACTCGTGACATTTCGTTACAATTTTGCCACGGCGAATACGTTAAACGACGGAACGCTTTTATAAACACGGCCTAATAGATCAATGCGCCTATACGATAATTTACTAGAGTATTGCTTACGAACGATTATTGGCGATATTTCGCACACGATACGTACATAGGACGTTCATGTTTTGCAACAAACGTCGTTTAGACGGTTTATATCGAGCCCGTTCGAGGTTTCCAGTACGTCGCGTTGTAACGTAATTGAAAAACGCCCGTCGTTTTCGATAAACTCGTTCCAGGTTATAATTACTATTACTTTATTCGACGGTTTTTTTTTTCTTCGTCGAATATCCCGAATTTTCCTACGCGAAAAACGCTTACGCACATTCTTATCAATAGGCAGCGGACGCTGGTGGACGGATATAAAACCTGAACAAAAATACAATAATCCGCGTTTACTTTTTTAGTACGATCGATCTTCGCGTTCAGTTTCGCCTCCGCCGTTTTCAACATTCCGTTCGTAACACTCGTGCCCGTCCGCGGTGCCCTGGTTGGTTTGCCCGAAACCCCAACGCCGTTTTTGACATTTTGGTTACCGGTGAATTTCATCTTGAGCTCCGCAACGCTCTCGGTTTTCCGTATATATGGCCACATCCTGCTTTAGCGTGCCTGTAACAATATCGAAATGTACATACGGTTAACGCAATTATTCGGGGAATATCAGAAATCCAATTGCGCGCGATTGTGTCGGCGGTCCGCCGTTAGAAAAACTATTGGGTCTATTGAACCAGAAATCTCCGGGTCTTTAACCGGAAATTCAAGGATTTTGAAATGGTAAGTCCGGTGAACCGATATTATTATTATTTTTTTTTTTTTTTGAAAGATTTAGTGTCTCGCTCGCTTATGGGTAGTCAACTGAGCGCATACCGACCGGTGCTTTGTGTATGTAATTTAAAAATGATTAGTGAACCGTGACGAATACACGTTTCGTCGACTGTTCGAAAGAAAAAAACTCAAATGCACGAAAACCTCCGGGCGGGTGTGGAATTCAAACTAAAATAAAATATCGGCGGACCAAAGCGAGTGATCGTTACAGATGCACTAGAAATCGTATTGAAGCGTCGATTTAAAATGAGCGATCGTTCGGGACGTTGCGCGGTACGAAGCAAAAATAGCGCGTACATCCGCACTTGGTAATCGTCGCACGAATAATGACGTGTAGATAGTGCCTAGTGATTCACACGCGTTTTGTTTCAACCACAAACGTCGCCGTCTGCGTGAATATAAACGCGTCCTAGACGTTCACCGGTATGTTTTCAAGTTGTCGTCCACAATTCGCTCCGGTCGATTTCGAAGTATGGCTTTCCTAGCGACTAACGTTAAAATCCTAACAATAACCGTAGCAGATGTTTTTCGTACATACACAGGTCGGACTAATCGGTCTTCGAAACAATTTGAATATTAACCGATATCCGGTGCCGAAAATTGAAACGACAAAAAACAGTCGCCCGTGACGGCAAACGAATAGTCGAAAATCGCGTACACGCGCGTTTATGAATACACAACGAACGTACGAAAATCCGGGGAACGAAAATAGGTAATAAATCGATCGAATCGGGGAGGGAAGGGGGGAAATACCTAAGTAATGGTACGCAAGATTACAACGAAAACTACTCGATCGCCAAAGTAGTCCTATATTATTTAGTCTATGGGAAAATTACCGATAATAACCGTCACTGGAGCTGCCGTACAAAACATCGTCGCGCGCATTTACAGGTTTCGAAAAAATATACAAAACGTAATATATATACATATATTGTGTGCGCGCTCACGCGTATGTGTGTGTTAAATTGAACGTGTTTTACGACGACGACGACTAGTGAACGGTAATCGTCGTCGTCGTCGGTGGCGCACGCCGCAAGGACATAAACTATCGATAGCGGCGTGGCAGCCGTAGAAGAAAACACCCGCCGAGGCTGATGATGAGGTCCCCCCCGTATACGACGAACTGGTGTCATCGTTATTACTATTATTATTATTATTATTATTATTATTATTCGACGTTCAATTTTTAATTTTTATTATTATCGTTATTTTTATTATTTATTATGGGACGGTCGTCGTTTTCGTTGCGTTGAATTGACTGCGTAATGGACCGGAGCGGTTCGGAGGGAGGTTAACCTCCGTCCGGCTGCGGCGATGGACAAGACGTTAATGTCTCCTCTGCAACGCGTTCGGAATAAAACAGTCATTATAATATGTTCCGTCCTCTCGTTCACGCTGGCTAACTCCATCGACTTACACAGGTGTGTGTGTGTGTGTGTGTGTCTGTATCTGTGTCTGTGTGCGCGCGCGCGAGTGTGAGCGCGTTTTTTTTTTTATGGACACCGCGGTAGAACTAAAAATATTGCACCAGACCATAAACATTTCGGAGCATTAACATTCTTTTGAGGTTTTAAAATCGTGAGCCCTCCCGATAACGTTTCATTTTTGTCATCGACCGCCCTCCCACGTCGGTGCGCAACTAACTATACGTTTCCACGTATAACACGTACGTATGTGTATAATATACCTGCCTATTTTTTTACTCTGTGTGGTCGCTGCTTAATATATATATATATACATGTGTGTGTGTGTGTTTACGTGTAAAATACACGTACGTCTTCGTTAATTTTCCGACGGAAGGAATGGGGGGAAGCCTTAATACGCGATTCCATTAATGCGTATGTGTATTGCGCGCGTGGCGATTTCGAACCGAGTTGAATTTGAGGTTAAGCGCGTCTAAACTTTGCCCGAACGCGGCGCGCGAATCAAGTCGTCTATTATATAACGCTGCACGGTATGACTAAATTAATGCGGTTTATCGGGCCGACGGTCGTCCCGCAACACAATTCCCACAACGAGAGCCACGAAAATAAATTACGCGCTTTATTTACGTATTGGAAACGTCGTGGCCCGTGAAAATCTACCGTGTGGTCGAAATTGAATTACGTTATACGCGGTTCGTTCGATTTAACTCCCGAAAACGTACGTAACGTACGAATTATACACGAATCGTAAACGCACGTGTGGACGGACGACCGTATATGTTCATGGCGATTTCAAAAAGCGCAAACAAATTACGTTATTGCGGACGGACGCGTACGTTTTCGAAAAAACGCGACGGAGTAAATCGAGTTTTCGCCCATTTTCAAGGCGAATATATAAAGGAACTCTCGTATTTTAATAATCACGCGCTAATGGTCGGACGATAATAACGGTAATAAATTAAAAAAGTAGTTTTAAAGTTCGCGTTACGTGTACATATCAGTTTTACGCGTATAGAATATATTTTCACCGTTTCTCGTTACCTATATTTTTAGATTATCTAAAACGAGTTAAGTTACACGAATAATTAACTCGACAAATTTTAGAATAAATAAAACGCTAAACGTTACGTAATTTAACGTATTATTAACGAAATTCGGTCGTAACGACATGTAACCAATCGCGTGTGTTCACCGATTCATTTTCAATTCGGCGTAACTACATAACCGTTTCAGAATTGTCCGTACGTGGTTTGATAATAGTTTAATAGCGCTAAAACCGCCACTCGTTTTACAGAATAAACCGGCGTAATTTATATTTATTAAAACGCGTGATTACGTAATTATAAAACGTATAAATACCAGCGTCGAAGTGTAAGCATTGTTTCGCCGTGTTTTTAATATTAACATATTGCGTTCGCGCAATTATCGCTAAACGCGTATTATAACGCGTAAGTCGTATGTAAATAAGATTAGATAATAAGCGTTAAAAGCGGCACGACTGGAAATTGGAGAAATTAAACGCATCTACGTATTTACGTATACCCGTTCTACTTATAGTTTTCAATTAACTTGCTGACGAACAGCGATAACGGTAATAAAAATGAAATTGCGTTTTCGATATAAAAATTATTCTATTTGTACGTTACTTTCACAATAACTTCGACGAGAAAATCAATTACGAGAAAATGTCGTGTTCGAATCTTCGCGGTAAAAATAGTTTTATATAATTTAAAAAAAAATCCGCGTAATTGCGAATAAATATTAATTAATTAAAGAAAAAATCCCGAGGAACGCAATCGAGTTTCATAATGTACGTTATATATATATATATATGTTTATATCGAAACAGTTCAATTTCTAGATTCTAGAAAAAATAACAATTTATAAAATATCTGTATAATTACAGCGGATGATTGCATAAAGGAAAACGTATTCGGTTTATACGTATATTAAATTATAGCGGAGAGGACAAAAATAAATAACGTCTAAAAAGAATTCGGGATAAAATAAAAATGTTATTTCGAATAAAGCCTTTCTCGTTCAAATAAATTAGTTATTTCAATTAAGTTCGAAAATAATTTTATCGATTGATAAGTTACGCAAAATAATACGTCTGGCTATATATATATATACATGTATATGTATGTCAATATTATTGTAGCGCGTAAAAATTATAAATATCGATAGAAAGAAAAAATATTACGGTAACGACGAAATTATGTGAATAAACGATTTTATTAGAAATTTAATTAAATTAAAACGAATTTAATTAGAAATTCGTAAAGCGCGTACTCAAATTTAAATTCGATGTACGTAATGTTTATTCGACGCATATAAGAACGGAAACTATTAATTAAATATTTGTACGCGTCTGTGCGCACGAAAAACGGGTACGTACATATATTTTTATTATATCATCGGTATGGCATGTACCTAATAAATTATCGCAAATACTTTACGTATGAAGATAAACCGTCGGCTTGTATCTAATTTATTTATCCGTATAAAATTACGTTCGAATAATTATTAATACGGACTATTCGAAAAATAGTCACCTTCCCTTCGTAACATTATGACGACTCCTTTAAAATAGCAAATTAGGCAACAGATTAAACACATTTTTAATCGTATATCGGTATTACTTAAAACATCGCGAAGAAGTAGAGGGGGCGCTAAAGGATATTATAAAATTAATCGGGACGCGGTGTACGTTTAAAATTGATTAGGGTTGGCACAAATTTTACCGGGACACGAAATAAAACGTGTAAACAACGAAAAATATATTTAAACCGACGAAAATAGGTTAATTTTAGAAATACGTTACACTGTTCGTTCGACGACAGTTCGCTACTAACCAAACATTAACAGCCGAAAATCTATATAGTTCGCGCATCGTGACAATTACAATTAATAAATCGACGATAGTCGTTCGTTATAATATATATATATATATATATATATATGGTTACAAGTTATTCCGGCTTCCGGTACTTTATTGTACTTAAAAATTTGAAAAACAATATTCTCGTCACGACGCGTATTTGTAATTTGGTTGTAAATTACCGCGATATTATGTTACAAATTTCAGTCGTTCGGGCGCGTGAAAATGATTACAATCGACTAATAATAGCGGTCGTGTTGTTGCACGGGTATATTATGGTAAAATAAACAACCGGGTAAAGGCAATTTAACAAACGGCGGTTCCCACGAAAACAACAAGCTAGAGCGCGTAAATATGTGTGCGTACACGTATGTCCATTATAACATAACGTGTAGGTCAACGAAACGCCGGCCAACTTACACTTGTTAGTCAGTTGTGTCTATTTTTGTTCATTTGACCGATATATATACTCGTTAAACGTTTATCGCTAAATAATATCCGAACATTTGACGGTCGTCAAAAGAAATATTGTAAACATTTCACGCGATACATGTATTCGCGAGAAACCGAAAAACGTGACCTTTATTCGTTCCCTAAACTCCGTAACTCACGAAGTACGCCGACAATTTCGCTTCGAACCATTCGTTTATGGTTTAAATCAATAATTTCGACTCTATAGAAATCGGTATTTGTTTTGGTGTACGATATTCAATAATGCGAGTAATTCACGTACAATATTATCGCGATAAAACGTCGAAGAAATCTCGTACGATTTAGCGACGAAAAAAAACACGTTTTTGGTATTTACGTGTATCTAACACCTATACGGGATACACGTTCGAGCGATATAATTGAGTGAATTAACTTCGTCTCGTCGCTCATAGCGAACGTTTTCGGTAATGTCAAATTAGTAACGAAACTCTGACATTTTGAGACGGGTACCCCCGGATAGTAGTAATACGAAAGTGTACAAGCATATTAAGTAACGTTTTAGCGCGGATACAAATGATATTGTAGTGTCTAATGTAGATGTTCAGTTTGGGAAAATTAAAAACGAATTACGCTAAACACTTATATCATAAATTATAATTCGGACTAACGTGACGAATTGTTTGGCGTCAGAAAACAAAACTCGTGTTGTTTTGTGATGAAATCTTATCATAAACAATATAAAACGTTATGTAAGCGAAATCGTGCCATACGCGTAATTGGTTAAAAAAAATTGAACGCGAATAGGACAAAAAAAAAAATAACGTTTATAGTTCGACAGATTAATATACCGTATAAGTTTTCGAAATAACTCGTGAATCGTAATACCAAAATTAACGAAACTGATGTTCTCCGCGCGTAACATCCATACGGTGCGTTTGGAGTGTGCAGCGGAAGTGAATCTAGCGAACGAATTTGAAATCGTATCGATTTACAGCGTAAATGATTCCAATTAGGTATTAAAATTGTTATTCGGGGACTTTTAACGCGCAGAAAAAATGTGCGAACGGACCGTCGGAAATTATATAAAGTTCGTAAGACGCGACGTTTTAATAATATTATTTCCGAACAAATGATTTCGATTACACTGCTAAATGATAATCAGTAATATTCGCGTAATCGTTAATTATAAATATAAATACCGATGTATAAGTTTAATAATCATTTTGAATGTTATCAATGAATTACGAATTAATCGTCGAAAAATTACGGTATTGAAATTTAATAATTTGATACGCGTATAAATATATACACACAATTGCGTCGTAGTTTTACAATAATTTTTTTATCGAAAACCTTTCAATTTCTAACTGTAGATCGATAATTAAATAAAACTGAAATATAACAACGTATATTGAAAATCGATTTACGGTAAGACGAGGCAAAAATAATAGAAGGAAAATGCGATACGAAAAATTACGATAATATCGGTTAATTATTTTAGAGAAATATTATTCAATAATGAAATAATAAGGGCATGAATTCCGCGGAGTGTTATACTTAAAACCTATAAGCCAACGGGACCGTCTTGGGACGTAACGTATATAAATGTAAGTAAATAATTTATCGATTCGTTTTTTCCGTAAGCGTATACATATGTGTGTGCGTATTGTAAATAATATTGCGTGTTACGATATGCAGAGTGTAAACGATTCGCCAATAAACAATATTACTCGAACTATTATTTTCGATAGATAAGCGAGAGACAAAAAAACGATGTATTAAGATTAGAAATAAACGCGATCGTGTACATTATAATTAGGGGACCGGAGCGAAAAAATATCGCCGACACGCAGCGCGTACGTGTAAAATTCGGCGAACGTATTCCGAAAATACGCGAACACGACGTGTTACCGGAGAAGGGACAGCGCCGGAACCTTTTTTCGTCACGTCTTTTGCGAAAGCGGATTTTTATATATACGTAAAACGAAAACGTTTCGCTTTCGAACCGAACGTCTGAACGCCCGTACGAATACGTAAATACGTCGAATATAATCGAATTTACTTGCGAGTGTTGCGACGATACGCCACGCGCGCCTGATGATGACGGCGACGCGGAGGGCGCGCCGGTCCCTGCGTGCCTGATAGATACGGACGGACGGAACGCTGACGGACGGACGGACACCGCGACGGCACAGCTCGGACTCCGGTCTGCAACAGGCGACCCGGTCGGCGGTCGGCGGACGCGGGAATCGGTTGTAAAACAATATTATCGCGTCCGCGTATTTTTAACTCGGCCGCGGCGGCGATTGTGCGACGGGCGCGCGCGCGTATACACCGAGCGTCCCGTGACTGTTAGCCGGCCGCGGTCGAGATATATCCGTGCCGTTCGGCGGTATAATTTTAATTTCGCGAACGCGTTGACGGGGAAAGTCGTCCGAAAACCGGCGACGGCACTCCGACGAGCGCGTGCGTCGACAAAGACGACGATGGCGTACACACGAACCGAGGGAATAGTACGCGACGGAAACGTTACGGGACGGCCGGTCGTGATTTCGACGCCGAAGAAGATTGACGGCCGTTCCAGTAGTTCGTACGCTATATATATGTACGTATGTATGTACGCGTTACGTAATATCGCGACGCCCCTCCAACTCCTCTCACTCGTCGGCGTACTAAACCGCGTACGTATCCGCCGATTTACCAACGGTGGTGGTTAACTATTATCGAAGACAGATCGTGTTGTGTTATCGAAGGGACTACCGTCGATAAAACTTCGCGTGTCGTTCTATTATAATAACAATAATAAACGTACTTAGGATTTAAGTTCCCTTAAGTCACTTCGGGAAGTACACCGCAACAGCGAATTCGGCGCGTCGTCCGTAGTTCGTACTAATTACGAACTCGCGGTGTTAGTGACGGTACACTGCGGTCTTTGACGAAAATTTAACTAATATTTAGAGTTCGTATTATAACCGCGCGACGATGTCTAATATGTATATCGTTAATTCGTACGCGAAAATATCGAATACGAAACGTAAGATACTATTCGGATTATTTTTGACATGTGACATTTTTGTCACGGTGTCGATAACTACGGGATATTGAAGGCGAACTACGGCCATAAATATCTACGATTGTCCACGTCGAAACAGGCGTACTTGTAAAAGAAAAAATGAAAGCGAGACGAAGGGCTATAACGCAATTATGGGCCGCGAACTGGTACGAACGTTACTGAATTCGTGCAAAATGAACTCGATCCCGTCAGAGACCCGTGAAAATGAACGAACAGAGAACGCACGCGCGCCGGAGAAAACTCGTATTCTCGTAACGTTCGTACGAGCCCTCCGTTCTGACAACCGTACGTCTGTGCCGACGCATGTGAAAACACGCCGTAAATCGTATTTTCACAATATTGTACGAAAGGTTAGGTGGGCGCTTTGACGAAGAAAAACGTAGGGAACCGACGTGACCGTTTGTTTACATATTATAAAAATTTCACAAATTATAGTACACATTTCCCGAGTAGAAATATTGGTGTTTATTAAACGTCATATTTTGAAGTAATTAACTCGGGAAAAACTATGGATCGAAAATTAGAACCTACGGAACTATTAACTAGTATTGTTTTAAATACCAAACCTCTGTACAGAAATATAGATGACGTGAAAATGGCGTTAATGATAACGATCGACGATGTGTTTATACGTTAGAATTGGACCAGAAAATCGGCGTTCGTTTCAACGTCTTTCCGTATATACGACAAAAACAAAAAAGGTTTTAATCGAACGCGTTTACTCGGGGAAACGTCGTTTCACGTCGTGTTGGCACCGGTTAGTCCCCCCGTTAGCCGAACAACAGACGTGATTTCTGTTCGATCTAGACATTTGTCGCTGACCAAAACCACCGCGCAGACACGTTCCACGTTATATATACGCGGTAATTCACGTACGTCGCGTTTACGATAAAATAGGAACAACGCGGCACTTCGGACGATTCAAGACAAAGTGTGTACGGTAAATGTTAACGATATCATATTGGTAGGAGCGACGACGTTGGTTTATAACGTTATATATATATATATATATACGACGAACGGGCTAAATTTTTGTTCGACTAATTAGTATAATTATGACGTTTGCCAACAGAAATATCGGTACAATTTCGAATTTGTTCACGCGCCGCCGTATCGGTACGTATATAATGTGTCACGATTTTAGTCTTTCCGAGTTTACGACTCGCCACTAGCTACCACTAATCGCGTATTACTTATAAACGGTACCTGAATATTCGTCTACGAAAATAAAATCGTTCGAAACGCTCGTTTCGTACTTAGACTTCGCTTATTTACGAATCGAATTTCATCGCGAATCGTTTTCGCGTTAATATAATGTACCCAATTGTATTCGATTATTTCCCGTTACGTTTTTCCGTCCGTATTATCGAATCGTACAGATTACTAGGAATACGATTCAATTTTGACGAACATTAATTCGGTTCGCGTGACTGCGAAGACTAATATTGTTATACAGTTTCGATGAAAAAAATAAACAAATTAACTCTGTTCTTTAAATTTATCAAATTCACGGACTCTGTAGCCTCTCTTTCTCTCTCTCTCTCTCTATACATATATATCGTTCGTTTTTTGACTTACGAAACGAATACGTCAGCACATAATACAACGAAAATACGGTCGCTGTAATTTAAACTACAAAAATGTACGGGACGTATCTAACGATATCTAAATTTGTCCGTTACATTGTAATTGTTCGATACACAAATTACTACGCGAACGTCGTTCCAATGATATATTTTTAATAATCGGCGTCTCGTTATTCGCTTCTTATCGTCGAACACGTTTTGACGCAGACCTCTCTGATAATGAGTGTACGACCGGCCTTCAATATTGAACGCCTCGTGTATATTCAAAGTCCATTGTCTA
>JAIPRN010003168.1:0-23407 GCA_025469175.1 Geopemphigus sp. TES_GeoC_2020 | reverse complement strand
TTTATGTAATTTAAATTGTTTTCAATAAACGATGGCGAGTCACTGGTCCGAAGTACTGCCTTCAAGCTTTCCGGGCCAGTGAGTGTATCGCCGGTTCAAAAAAAAAAAAAAAAAAAAAAAAAAAAAAAAGTATATGGTAGGATAGCATTATTTTATATAGCATTAAAACAATATACTTGAAAATATCACAATAATATAGTATATTGATACGAAAATATTAAACAAATGTAATTTAATATTCTAGTAAAATATTTTAAATGTAATCCCATTTAGGCACGTTAGTTATATTATTTTTTATACAGAGATCCAATTGATGATTTTTTAATTTTACGATAATTTCAAATTAAATAAATATATTATTATCTGTTAAAATTTCGCACTTAAAATTTCATTTTCCCAGAAATAAAATTATTTAAATAACACAACTTCGGTCCCTTGATTATCGTAATGTTAAACGAAAAAAACCGACGATAACTGTTTTAAATCCCCTTCATGGTACACACATTTCAGTGGCGAGAGATTTTACGTTCCTCAACATCATTAAAAGCTTAGCCAACGGTAGTGTATTCTATCAATATAGTTTCTCATGTGAGATAAATCAAAGAATGAAAACAGATAAAGCAATTCCAAGGGGAGAGCAAAATATATATTGAAAGGAGCCAACCGTCGTAATAGAAGAAAAACCTTAATAAAAACAAACAACTCTACAAAAAAAAAAATAATACAAAAATGGTTTATAAAGGTAAAGCCACCGAAAATTCGGATATTCCAGAGCCAGTGATAAGTGCTCATCCTGGGTGTCGTTATCACATTCCAGTGCGACTGAATACGGAAACGGTTGGTCTTGGAGGTTTTCGAGAACGGAGAAAATATAGACACAGCATTCATCCCATAACATTGAAAAATCAAACTTGAAAAACAATGTAATAAAACGTTTACATTCTACACGAGATAGCCATTTTCAAATGACCCGGACATTTTCAATGAAACTCGATAGAAATTAGAAGAATTAAAAAATTAAAAAATCGATTGGAATAGGACGAAATACAAATTGAATTCGCTCAATCTGAACCATTAGCAAATAAACCCTACGGGTTAAGTGATTAATCAAGTCAAGAAGCAAATACAGCTGGACTTCTTGGCACAAGTGTGATGTAAATTTTACGAGATCGCGTGTAGTGAACAAAATATCGAACCGCTGGTCTTCATCAAAATGAACTAAACGTTCACCGCGCATTTATGCCGAGCGTTGAAGGCGTTTGCGCCAAAGCTAAACCATTACCTTTTTTTGGATATTCGTCACAAATTATTGCAATTGGAATGGTTGACAATGACGGTAAACCGTTGGCGTCAATTTATATTATTAATGTTATTTAATATGCAGTAATCGATAATAGAGTGATTTCTAGAATTTCGATATTATCCCGCAATCCAAAGAAATAATTTACAATTCCAATAAATAACTAATTAAAAGTTAACATATTTCAAATTATTAGTTTTAGAATAATAACAAAAACGTAATACTGAACATCTTAATTATGATTCTGATAATTATTATAATTTACCACAAACACAATAATTAATAATAATACAGCTTTAAGGTTGAATTGACGATTGAACTGTTTATGATATTTTAATACTTGCATACGCATAATTGTATATAGAATATTAAAATTATTATACGTAACGTAATGAAACTTGGTATACCAATTAAAATTTCCCGATAAATAAAATTAAAACGCTTTTAACAAATTCTGGTCAATTTATCTGAATTTTGGTACGTATGCTTATAATTATATATTGCATTTCTTATTTTGCAATTATACACACAAAGTTAACAATTTAATAAAATGAATTATAATCACTTTACGAAAAAAAATTACTTTTCCTTAAACATATGAATTTTACACCATTATAAAAAAAAATACCTAAAGATTTTCACATAGATCTATTGAATAATGTTAGAAATTCACAATGTAGAGTTTGTATTAAATCTTTGAAATTTCGGGAATTAAATGTATTATTTTGTTCACAATTTAAAATGAAAAACGGAAATTATCAAAATTTTCAAAATTCTACATAAAGCCCAGAATAATTCGAATTATTTCTAACAAAATTTTTTTACGTCTATTCTTCTAATAACTTGATATAAGGGTAATTAAAAGGCAATATATATCTTTTGTTATTTGAACAAAAATAAAATAATTTATAAGAATCTGAGCTACTTCCTCACACTCATTTTGTGGAAAGCAACGTTTAATCGTTCGCTAATTATTTAAAAAAAAAGTATAACGTCATTCAAGCCTTCGTCAAAACTATTAAAACCATTTAAAAACTCTTTAGACCCGTAAATATTCGTCAAAGAAGGTATTAACATATCTAAAATGTTATGATATAGATCGACTTTTACAAAATAATATTTATTTAAATATCAATTTTTTATAATGTTGGTTGTTTTCGTATAACAGAGATTTATATTATATTATATAAAACAAAAGCCATATGTCAATATTTTTAATGTTACGGCTAAGGTATTTGACTCTGCAGATATATTGGTGAAATTGCTAAGGTTCGTGTTAATGACAATAAGTCATGTTAATATATACACCTGAATTGATACGCATATTGCACAAGTACTATTCAAACAACACGTGCGTCGGTGAATAATATTCAGAGAGATTTATGGTAAATACAGCTGTAAACATTTTAATTAGTTATTTAATAATTTCGTAGTGTTATAATGGCCCCTAGAAAATTCGCATGACATACAAATTTAATTAACTATAAAAATACAAATATAACTTACATACCATTAGATTTTCCATCTTAATAATACAAATTCTTCATCCTCCCTAAAGGTACACGAAAACATAAGTTAATAATATACAAAATAAGTTTACATTACATGTATCTATTTGATATAATACAATTTATTTCGATACGAAATTTTAAATACATCAGACATTATAAATAGACATGTCAATAAAATGTTTTTTATTCGTCTTAATACATAATCATTAAAAATATACGTTACTAGCTTATAAGGTGCATACGTTTAAATGAATGACGGTTTTCCCGTAACCAGAAAACGCAATATAATTGTACATATAGAAAACATGGATATTCAAGATCCAATCAGCATATCATAATGGTTTGTCCTTGCGACTTATTAATAGTCATCACAAATCCCAAACGTATTGGAAATTATATACGTTTGAACGGAATTTGTGAATACAATTAGAATGAGTAACGATAAAACATTGTCTCCTCCGAAATGTCCATTTAATTTGGTCCCTTCAATTACAATTTCCAAAATTTTTAACTACTAATCTCGTTCCATTGGAAAGCGTCCGTGCGTTTATGTTTGGAAGCAAAATAATGTATAAACCGATTTTCAAACGTTCAAACATCACAAATATTCAAAATCCTATGTGGAAAATCCTGATAAATCCAGTAAATTTAAAAATTAAATTAGATAATTTACTACTTCATTTTTATCTCTGCATATCGATAGATTTAAACGAATTTATATCCACAAGCAATGTTTCTTGCATTGTAATGAAGATTTTATCAACAAGGACTTTATAGCAGCCAAAATCGTTCTTTAACAGAAACATTAATGGTTACTATAATTGTAGGGTATATTTGGAAGTATACTACGGACATTCGAGGTCACACTCTTGACCAGAAAACGAGGTCCTCCCAGATTCGGCATTAGTTTATATAAAACCGCCGCTGTCGGATCGCCGTGGCTGACATTTTATCTACGTATGTGTTGAAGCTAAATTAGCCATTGATTAACGCCTTTAGAAATCTAACCACATTCACCACAAGCACCTCAACACTCTCCACATAAAATCAGTTCCATTCGTACACCTCAATTGCGTGTCAGAACCATAGCCCCGGACTCGTGCAACATCCCGCAGCACAGGATTTGCAACGTTTTCCACTAGGCATCCTGTATGACCCGCAACTACTATGGCCAAGTCATCACCAAAGCTGACCATTTTGACCCCTGGAGACATTGGTTATACAGGACACCATCGTACAAAACATTTAGCACGTGGGGCCCATTACTAATCCCAACGAAAGGATGTACTTGAGAGGTCTTATCTCAAGCTTTGTCCCAACCCGTAGCGTCCTGTATGAAAAGTACGATTTTATTATTTCCAGCAGGTAGGGAGGCGTTGCCGTCCTTCTCAGCGCCAGGTCGATGGAAGCTCCAGAAAAAGCTCCCGTTCTTGAAGCTTAGGAGAATGCCTTTTTAGACAAGGTGCAGAAGCACGTCACCATGGCGGCCAATTTAGCAAATTTTCGAACTTTTACTTTCTATAGACGCAATTTTCGAACCGATAATGTTCGAAAAATACTAGAGCAATTTATCCACAACTTCGACGGATAAATTATTATATAATGTAACAATCGTGTTTATGAGAATTTTAATATAACAATAACTTATTTACATAATTCAAAAAACACAAATTATGTGTGCTTTTGATGTTGTTATTGCTCTTTTATATCACGTTTTGTTCGTTAAAGTAAATACATATGTCATTTTCAAAATGTACAACCAAATGTGGGATTAAGCGATCTCGTTCGTGTATAGGAAAACATACAATTCGCCATATTGCTTCGGCACTTCTAATTTATATGTTAACGCGTTATCTAGAAGGTTTGAGTTACGTTTTAAACGAAAATACTGTCATATTACTCCTACAAGAAAATATTTCCAAACATATTTAAATAATTTTACAGAATTTCGAATCCCTACATTTATGTTGCCTTATTATGTTTTTAATAGTAAATACGATTATAGCCCCACTTATCTATACACCATATCAACTACACTATTTCTCTTGTTTAATAAAAAAGTGTGTCCTCCATTTTCTATTTTTCTACGATATAATAATAAGCAACAATCGACTACAGTCCCGTGCCCAGCAAAAAATCTTTTGCAAATCGTTTCATGCATTTTTCGTTATCCAATCATGACAATGTCATATTAAAATTACAGCATGGACTGTGGATCATATTTGTTATCACAATTTCGAATAGTTTGCGAACATCATTTGCGTCTGGTATTTCTGCAGATATGATATCATTTCCTGGGGTCTAATATTTTCGATCGATTAAATTAAAATATAGGAACGTGACAAATCTAGTTTTTGCCTTTCAATAAAATACATTCAACAACTTGCTCCACAATAAATACATAGTGTTTTACTTGAAAATTAATCGAAGATTTTAATTTTTGTTTATAAACACGTTTTGTAATTACGTGGCGATTAATTGATGATTGACCAAGCAGTAGGAATTTTTTTATTTCGTCTCTTTTCGGATTGTACATTGAAATTATTCGCTCCGAATTCTCTGAAGAAGGGACATGTGATAATTCAACTAGAGATGAGGGTCGTCAATCTGTGGCCAAGATCCATGTTCGGAGCCAACGGGATTTTTATTATTAATTTAATTAAATGGAATAAACAAAAATTAAAGGAAAAAATGACATATTTAAATGTATTATTAATATTATTGTACTGTCATACTTAAGAGAAAAATAAAAAAAAACTAATAAATAAAAACTGAAACGTACATTACTCGTGTTCACACAAATAATTCATGGTATCCAGCCGAATACGGTCCATACCACTGGTGCGAGAGGTTAAATTTGTATTTCATACTTATCGGCTGTGGATATTGAGTCAAACACAAATTAAAATTAAAAGAATATAAAAAATAAAATGGAAACTGCAGTAGGAAAATATTTCTTTGTCCGCGGTCGAAAAGAAAGTGAATAAGTCTGTATCGAATAAGTAGATGCGACTTTCGTACAGAGCTTATCATTTAGATAATCATAATCTTTGATCAAAGTGCTGAGCCGCAGATATCTTGGACGTAATAAAGTAAATGTTATAAGTATGGTCGTCCATAGGCATGTATGAATGTTATTACGTCTTGTATGTATTCTTACATATAAGATGAAATGCCAATGTCTGAAGATAAAAGTATAAAAGCATTTCCGATATTGTCGGTATTTAAATTACCATCTGTATTATTTTTAACGGCATCATGTAAATTGTATCTTCTGTACGCAGTTTCTCCTATTCAAATCTGATATATTGGAATCATTTGAGGGTAAAAGCATCGAAAAATTGCAAACTCTTCATTTTCGTGTATTTCTCGCACACTGTCGAAAGTTTTTCACTTCACCGGATCGTCGCATTTCAGACTGTTCTACAACCTATCATCATTGTGGGTAGTAAAGGCGCACAACGCGTCCACGATATATTAGGTAGCCTTCAACATCATACATCACAAAAATAATGAAAGGATGGCAAAAATATTGACATATCCTACCTCTATTTAACAAACTGAAAAATATAAAAATTAAAATACCTTCCTGGGACTAAAAAAAGAGAGGAGGTAATAATTACTCGAACTTTAATAGTCCACAATCATCATACACATGCTTTTGCCTTTTGAAAGAAACCAACACCAGTATGCGATACTTGCAATGAAACTCAGGCAAGAGAGAATAATATAATCAACTGTCCAAAC
This sequence comes from Geopemphigus sp. TES_GeoC_2020, assembly GCA_025469175.1. Taxonomy (NCBI): domain Eukaryota; kingdom Metazoa; phylum Arthropoda; class Insecta; order Hemiptera; family Aphididae; genus Geopemphigus; species Geopemphigus sp. TES_GeoC_2020. The sequence goes on along the minus strand of JAIPRN010003168.1, from coordinate 16,849 downwards.
TACACCCAGGCCCGCAAGATCCTTAACACCACTTATATACTACAATAGGTCCTCAACCTAGAACCTTAGAAAACACTAACGTCATCAGTACATTTTTACAAAATCAAAAACCAAGCTATAAATTGTATAATGCCAAAAAAAAAATGTTAAGTTTTTTTCTTTTGATAGAATCAATTTTCTCTTTAGATATAATTATAATTGGTATTCATTTTTATAATTAAGTTATTGTTGGCTAAAATATATTGTAATTGTAGCTTTTTAAATATAAAAATTAATAACGGCGCATTACAAATAATTAAAACAATTCTCGTTCACATGATTTTTGCACTCGTCAATAAGACTTTCCAATTAACTTTTTACTTTGATCCGAATAAAATGACTAAACCGTGTTTTGATGTTGACATTAAGCATAGACGTTTAAACATAAAAAATTCACTTAAACATATGTGTAAGTAAAATGTTTTGTACCTAAACAAATATTTGTAATATCTTCTGAAAATTATAATAAATCGTTCAAAAGAGTTATAACAGTTTCTTGTTCTTCAGTAACTATTGCCGCAAAATATAAAATCCTATGCAGTTTTGATTTTATCGAGAAAAAAAAATGAACGCGATTTCTACTAAATTTTATTTTATTTTATTAACACTGACATTTGTTGTAATGTTTGATTACACATTGGCAATAAGTAGTATGTTTTTATTTATAACAAACAATGTTTATTTCGTATTGATTTTATTATACATATCTTAAATTTATATTATATTAGACATAAGTAAAATATTTTAATTTTTTTTTTTTATTTTTATAGCGGAAGGTAAGTTATATGACATATAACATTTCCAAAAAAACCGTAATTTAACATTAAAGTTAAGCAGTTAATTAGTTTAATTTATAGAACGGTATACAACTTAAAATAAATAAAGAATACATATATATTTAGTAAAACCTCGCGTATAATAAAAAAGAATTTATAAATATATATAAAATTAAATACTAATATTTAGCTAATGTAAAGTTTATTTTTTGTTAAATATATCGTATAAAATTAAAGTTAACTTAATACAAAAGGAAATAGTATAAATAAAATTTTGCAATGCAGTTATTAGTTATGTATCCTACTATTACTCCTTATGTACCGTAACATTTATATAATTGTGATAAATAATGAAGTATATGTGAAGTTATAATAATATGTTATATAAAGTATTAATAACATTTATAAATATTATAACAAAGAATAAATTATATTATTTTGAATTTTAGAATGTTTAAGTAAGATTGAAAGATTATAATAAAATAATATATTTTGCATACTAAATAATATATCAGTAGGTAATTTATGTACACTTATTTGCGGAATTTATTTCCCCTAGCATTAAGCAATAAAATATTTTTGATTGCGAACAAAATAAATAAAAGTCAATTTTGTGATATATACAATATTCACTATTCACCGATAAAATTTAATCTCGTATTATTAATATTGTTCATTATATAATGTTGTTAATGTACATAAACAAACGTGTGTAATTTTTTGAAGACGTACGTAAATGTGTTTAAAAAATGTTTTTAAGTGTTTGAACACTTGCATGAAATAATTTTTAAGTAGAAGATGGAAAAAAGGGGCATGAAAAATGTATCGGACAGAGGCAGTAACTTTTCCTAAGGCGCACTTGCAAATAATCAATATGTAGTCAAATCACAATTATCTGATGAAATAAAAAAAATATCCGATTAGAATTAAGTTTCATATTCATAATAGGCTTCTGTAAGTTATACACGATATATTTGTTTTTTAATTTTAAATTATTACGAAGAAATAAATTATACATTTTCTGTAATATTAATTTGAGTGTTCCAATAAGTCTTCAAGTTTATTTTATCAAAATCAATAATTGTCATATCAATAATTTAGAATGTTTTTAATTAAAACCTATCATTATCAATTAAGGTTAGCAAATAATAATTATGTACATTTGTGTTCCGTTATTTAATTAACACATTCTTAAAATTAAGAATTATTTTTATGTATTAAATATTAGCGATCCGTAAAAACATGTACACTATTTCTGTACAAACAACTTATATTCACGCTTATTCCCTGAATCCACTTAATTATCAATACACTTTATATGATCGCAAATATTATTGAATAATTAATCTAAATTATTTTATGTATCATTAATGCCGTCCTTTATGTAGCCTATCGTAATAGAATATTACATAAACAACTTTTTAAATGTTATATTAAAATATTTCTATTTAAATTTCTTATGGTTAGAAATATCGAATTAAAATTGTTCGCCTTCAATAATGATATATACTTTTTATTAAATGTTATATAATCATTTAGGAATACTGGAAAGTATTGGAAAGTTTAATAGTAAGTAAAGTCATACATATGTTCCCTTAATCGTTTGAAAAATTGAAATTCAAAATAGTTTAATCATTTTTAATACAACTAAATAATGATAAGATATATATATATGAAATGATACAAATGATCAATTTTTTTCAAGGAACAATGCTTCCTCAAGAAGCTTTCAAACACACGTATTACTCATGGAGTAAGCAATAATATAAAATACATTATAAATAAATGTATATTTTGGAATCGATATAATGAATATACTATACTAATATGATGTTTAAACATTTTTATCTTAAATTAGAAGCGAGTGATTTTATTGCAATTTATGCAAGTAATATACTTTTTCGTATTACATATCATTAGATGTAAATACAATATATGAACATTTAGTAGGCAATGTTTGTCTTAATTCACAAAAATTGCGTTAATAATAAATTTAAAATTACATAACTAAATTATAATCTGCAGAAAAAGTGGTTAGTAATGAAATTAACAAATAAATGCATAACAGATATTTGGTTAAAACAATAAGATTTTTTATATTTAAGAAGAGGTAAAACTGTTCCATATACATTTTTTTCTGTTATTTGAGAAAAATATAGGGTATAGTATAGGTAAAATATCGGGGTCATGAAGTCGAAAATCACTAGAAAATATACAAAAGTATTACCATTTTAAACAGCTCACTTGTATGCATAAATTATTTATTCCCTCTTGAAACAAATTCGGTCGGACGAAGAAGTAAAATGTAGGTAAAAATGTAAGGTTTAATTAAAATAAAAAAAGCAAATGTTTAAACACCGCCTTAACGAAATCGACTACAATATATACTCGAAACAAATATGACTAATACAATGTATAACAAAATATAAAACACAATGACTAGGTAAAAAAAATATAATTTGATCGCGCATAACAAGATGTTGGTGACTTTTATGGCGAGGAAAGGACGTTACACTCAAGTTCTTGGACTAGTGTACTAACATGGCAACGACTCTTAAAGTGCTCCTAACATAGCTAACCTAATTCTAAATGAACGTTAATTTATTTTTGATTAAGCCGGTTGCATCAAACACGTTTAATGATTTTTGTCTTTGTATATAAATTTCTTTCTTAATAAGTTTGATTTATGAATACCAAACGATGGTTTAATTTAAAAACTTTTGTTACTTAATATTTTGGGTAATGGTTTTATTAAAACCTCCAAACAGTATTATTAGCATTGAAAAAAGTAATGATCTAATTTTGTTCCTATAATTTTATTTTTATAAAATAGACGATAACATAAATTTAAAAAAGGTTTACACGAATGATTTATAGGCATACCATTATAAAATGTTTACCTTACAAATTAATATTCACTTAAAAATATTAACTTTAAAATATATATAATATTTATATTACCAATTTTGTTAGTAATTTAACCAAACGAATGGATTATAAAAAATATATATTTTCTGTTTGGTAAATATTTAAATAAAAATAATTGTCTTGTGCACGATTGATATAGGTAATTTAAGTACGGAATACAAATATTCGGTTTCAATTGTCCAAAACTACATTTCTTTAATCTACACAAAATTTCAATTAGGTATGTACAATACTCAGAGTTTTAAAAACTTGTTGAAATATAACTAATTGAATCAGCAAACTACGTGATAAATAAGTATATATTTAATTTTTTTTTAATAGATGAAAATCCTACTGACTATAATCCAGAATTTATGGCACCAAAAGACTGGTGTAATAAACAAAAACATCAAAAAGGTTAGTCTTAATTAATTTTATTGTTTTACAAATTATTTAAATGATATATAATATATAACATTTATTATGAAATTTCAAACACAAATAAAATTTTAAAATGGTCAGTACATCATAAATAAGAACAAATTTTATTTTATAAAAACAAATCGTAATTATTAACACAAATAAAGTATGAAATTTTATTAATTCGATTTAAAAGATCGTGAACAGTGCCAAAGTAAGTATAGCTTAAATATTTACTGGCAAAATATGATACACAATATTTAACACACATTTTAATTTTTTTTAAATAAAAAATTTACCCTCGTTTAATAATATAATTATTATTATTTTTACCATAATGATAAACATGTTTCCAACTATGCATCTTATATGTACAATATTAATTTTGGTAATTGTTTTAATTATACCATAATATGTTATATCCTTTTTAAATGTCTATTGAATCCATTAAATCCATCACCATTAAATTTAATTTTATGTATTTTCAACTAAAAATAATAATAATAATATTGCTATTATTGTAAATAATAAGTAAATTGTGTTTATTATAAATCCTTGTTTAGATGAACTAAAGGAATTTAATGGTTAGTAATTTGTATATTTATCCATAGAACAAACTGATGGATAATTAAAATAAATATATTTATTATAGAAATGTAATTGTAATATTATGCATTATGTTTATAAATGTTCTTTTATCAACAACAATATAGAACAGATAATTTTTTCATTATTGTTACAATCGTTGCCAAATAGATTAGCATATTGACATAAGATATTATCAGTAAATATATCTCGAACAGTTTTCCATGACAAATAAATCAAATTAATGTAATTGATACTCTAATATAAAGTAAAATCTTGAATAAGAATTGTTAGTTACAAGACCTATTTACCAAATATATATATATAAATGCAAAGTATTTACGTTACGTATCGTAAGCACATCTATTGCCACTGTACTCAAATATCTGACGACGATTGTAACGTATAATTTATATTAATTTTTTCCCTTAAAAAGTAATTCTGTTTTAATAGATAGGAAAAATTGTTTCATTCAAAAAATGAATTTTATTATTCAATAAAACAGATACTGTAAAATCAGCAATTTCACATGGTCTACAAAATATAAGTGTGTAAATTTATAATAATCTAATAGTTTTTTGTAATATATATAATATATATAAAAATAATCACTAAATACTTAATAAATCACGAATTGACAATATTTCGAAAACATATGTTGAATAATGAATATAAATTAATTAAATACACAGAATATTACAAAACAATTTTTGTTTTCTTGTCAAAATTGATTAACAAATTATTTCATATCTATTACAATATATATATATATTATTTTATTTGATTTTATAGAGCAAAATGACGAGATGGGTGGTATGTTTCGCATAAAACTTATAACCCATTTAGTTTAACCACCACATTATTTTATATACAAATTATCGACGTAAAAAAATAGGCATATTATAAACGTGTATCAATAATATGTTGAAATCTTTCCCACAATTTTATATTATATACTTTATTTAAAACCATTTAAATAATTTAACGAATGTACGAATATTACAGTTATAGCCAATGTAAAATCACCATTGGATTTTTCAAAGATTTTTTGGACATTCATTCTTATTTTTCTAGTCCAACAAATTTAATAAATTAACTGATCAGCGTAGATTTTAACATATTGAGTAACTTCGTTTACGCTAACTACTAGTAAAATTTGTAACAAAATGTTATGAAATAAAAGAGTACCGATGTTTTAATTAATTTATATATAGTAAATGCATTCCTGTTGAATATATGTACGTAATATGATAAAACGATATATCATTATTTATTTTTTTAGGTTTTAAAAACGCATATTATAATCTTCTCTTAAATGAGTCATTAAAAGAAGAAATGTGTATGTATTTTACCATGAGTATAAAAAATTATAAATATTGAATATGGAAATTGCAATTGCATACGTTATATTGATATTATGGCAAATAGACAAAGATGTTTGCTTAAGAATATTAATAATGCATAGTTTTTAGACACTTACAATATGTATTAATATCATGTTGATATTGGTTCATTTCCTAACTTATCTGGCGACCATTATAAAATATTTTACCTTAATTTCTTAACTGTTTTATTAACTTGTGTTTGATTAATTTTTACTTAAACATTTCGTATCAAATTATTAATAAAATATTACATTATATTTTTTATAATTAACAATTTTCGATTTACTCTTCCATTTTATTTAACTGAACTGTTGAAGCCATCTTATTATAATATTTATAATAGTGTTTTATTTTAATAAATATCATTAACAATTTTTAGATTTCTATAAAATCCCATGCCCAGTATCATTTTGTGACAATCTACATGAAGCGACTGAACTAAATAAAGATCACCAACATTAGGATAAAACTACTCGTTATTGATTTCGTATAAGTTTTATTTTAAATGTTAACGTTTGTTTTTAATACATTAATTGCCTTAATTTAAAATTAAATATATTCGTTTATAAAAATCATTATAAAATTGTAAAAGATTTAAATGTATTGCAATTAGTTGTTCTTTTATCTAATATATTGATTAACATAAATAATAATAATAATTAAATACCGTATTTATGTATTATTTCTCCTTTATATACAATAATATTCAAAAATTAAAACTCCGACCTTATCAATAGCCGTGCCCAAGTTCTGTTCAAGAATTCGATAATAATCGATAGACTGTATGGAGGCGATAATTGAAAAACGTATTAAATTGGTTAAATATCTTTTTTATAATGGTACCGGTATACCATCACCGTCTCGAGAAGTTGTTAGACATTAATTCAGAGCGGTGGACCACCATTATTTTTTATGAAAAAAGTCCCTAAATCACACCTTTCTTACAGTGACACATGAAAATGATTATAGGGATGATTAAAGTACGCATGTGCATCAATCAACTTTTAACAAACACACGAAAATACTTAACGGTCACGGCCTCCCGCTTTCCAACGTCTGCCGCAGTGTGATGAAAATACACCACGCCAAATTTGCCTTTCTCGTTTGGCCACCTTCCTAGCCGTGAGTACGGCCTCCACAAATCCGCCACCGCGTTCCAGGAATGTGAAAACCTCGACATTTGGACGATCAGGTCTCCAAAACCGAAATAACCTATCGTGCTGATAAGGTCATTCCGATCACGCTCGAACACTGGACAACGTAGGAGCGTTTGGAACGCGTTATCTTTCTCCCCATATCTACCCCGGAAGTTCCGAAATGTGCACGGTTAATTAGATTCAAGAAGGAAATGAAACAATCGTGCACCGTCGACATCTGGTTAAAGCAAAATGTCGTTCTGTCGTGAAACCTGTTCACCCAACGACTCAAAAAGTTCAAAGAGAACTCGCGTCCGCTGCCTGCAAGAGCACCTGAACACATCACTCTCCTCACCTATTCAGCCAGTGTCGCCCCTTTTGACGAAAAGACGTCTAACACCGGCCGATGGGCAGCTGCTCGGGTCTCCAGAGACCGTAACTCGTTTACTGTTTGGGACCGCTTTCGCCTATCCTCGAACGCCTTGAAATGAACTTAATGACCATCAGACATATGAGCAGTATTTCCCCAAAAACCGCGACCGTGTCGCCGGACAGTGTCCAATAGGCGCACACCAAACCGAATTACCGCCCGCCCCCGAATACATAGCCATTGCGACGATTCCCCGAAGAATATAAGCCAAGGAAGGCGTCCATGTCGGAACGCTATACAACAAAACTAAATGCACGATGCTCATCAGCAGGTACCTCCTAGCTTCTCGCAGGCCACCGACGTTTAGCATAAAAGCGCTAAAGGCGGCTATAATCTTCTGCGCACTATTGGACACGGCGCGTATATGTGCATCACACATCGTCTCCTTGCACTCAAGTGTAATGCTCAAATACTTCAGGATAGTCCAACGCTCATCTGATCCAGCAACCGCAACCCGCGGCGTCGCAAGAACACTACAACTTTCATTTTTGATTCCTTATTATGAACGTAATTATACACAAAAGTATATGTTCTTATACCATAAAAGTTGTCAGCTCTAAACTCGTAATTTAGAAATGTTAACCTAAGGATTAAAATCATAAATGCCACTAATATAAATATAGTTTTTTTAATTACCGTTCAAAATTGTGACTTAAAAAAAGTTCTTATTCTTCTCCTCGTCTATTTGGAGGAATTCTCAAGTTGATCAAACAATATCCGACTGCTCTTTGCCATATTAAATGTTTATAATGTTTACAATCAAAACTCGTAAGAAAAACCAAGACATATAGAGTTTTTAGGTCAACTTATTTCTCAACAATTATTTGTCTGGCAGACTTTTGAGGAACTCTCCCGAAATTAATTCATTATACGTGAAACGCAATTCAGTACATCGCTAAACAACATTATCCATAGGTACAGGACAAACACAATATTCGAAATTACAGCCAATATAAATGTAAACTTACTTGAACGATATTGTTATTCGTTTCATTATTTAAACTATCGTTTCTGCAAATAAGTCATAATTTTATTATTATTAGTACAATGAAAAACCTATATTAATTCTAACCTATGCCGCAACGGTGCCTTTAGTATTTCTCTGCTTTCTGCTACTGATTGTTTACATTTATTCTTCAAGGACAATAATTGTTCTTCGATTTCGGAACGCTTTTTCATTTCTGCGGCCAAATTGTTTCCTACGAGATCAAAAAACAAGCAAACGTGTAGGTTTCAATTTTCAATATATCTTGTACATTTATATATACGATATGATACTCAAACGTGTGTATGCAATATAAAAATAATTTGCTAAAACCGGAAACGTCACTTACTGACTACGTCGATTTCTTTATTTTTGGTTTCCATCAATCGGTCCACCATAGCAAATATCAGAATAATATCTTGCTTTTGTTTGATCGAACCCCTTTGCCAAGACGGTAAATGTTTTACGGTAATTTCGATGAAGCTCGTATACCTTTTCAAATATAACGCCATTCCAATATATTGTTAATAAAATGTTACGCTCAAATCACATAATTAGTAGAAATAACGAAGTATATGAATAAGGTTGGTACAGCCCTTTCCCCCCTAAAACGAACTGTAATAAATTTATCATATACTTTTTGCACAGAATCGAGGTATTTTCGATTATACGTTGATGTATAAATGCCAGTTCCTGTATTGACAGCGATTTGAAACCGGTGCGACCTATTTTATTCAGCGTCGCTTTTAAATTCAAACGATTATTTGGCACCACGATATCGCCACCACGTCCAAACTTGTTCGATAATTGATCGACAACATTTTTACCGTTCAGCTCTATGTGTGAAACAAAATCGTGTAAATGAACATGAGCGCGTCGTTCGTCGTGAGGAACGTACTTAAGATATCCTCAACCGACGATTCAAATTCGGTCTGAATCTCGACCGTTTTACGTGCAACCGAGTTGGCTTGGACGGCTGAGTACTCTTTTGAAATGACGTTTGCGCTGGTGCCAACGATTGTCAAATTCGTCCCAACATCATTGTCAGTCACCACGTTGATCTGCATAGCCGTTGAGGGGGTTTGCTGTCTAGGCAAATCATTCTGGACCCGGGACGTTTTATTAACCGTCGAATCAGTTTGGACGCCGATGGTACCGAATACCGACGAAACCGTCTGCTCAGTCGTATTCGTCAATGCCAAGGGGACCGTTTGCGTGGAAGTGGACTGAGTTTCAAGGATGGATGATTCGGTCTGACACTGCGGCGATAGCTTTAATGTTTCGCTACTTTTCGATAAAAACTTTTTATGTTGTTCGTTGACAAATAATAATTGGTCTTCGACTTCAATTCGCTTTTTTATTTCTGCAGCCAAATTGTTTTCTACAGAAACAAAAAACAAGCAGACGTACACATGTACATATTCAATATATCGTGTGTGTGTGTATATATATACATGATTCGATACTCAAGCATGCATATGTAATACAAAATTATTCGATAAATTCGGAAATGTTACTTACTGACTACTTCGATTTCTTTATTTTTCATCTCCAACAATTGATCCACCATCGCTAATACTAGAATGATATCTTGCTTTTTTTTTATCGAACTGACCGTCAGTTTTAATTCAATCTCAATCTCGACCGTTTTGCGTGAGAACGAATTTTCATGAACGGCCGCAGTGACCGCCGAGAAGGATTCATTTGAAGTAACGTTTGGACTGGTGCCAACAATTATCAGGTCCGTCCCGACATCATCGTTAGTCACCACGTTGATCTGCATAGCTGCTGAGGGGGTTTTCCGTCTAGGCAAATCATTCTGGACCCGTGACGTTTTATTGAAGGTCGAATCAGTTAGGATGCCAATGGTACCGTGTACCGACGAAACCATTTGAGCACTCTTGTTCGTCAACACCAACTGGATTGTTTGCGTGGAAGCAGACTCAGTTTCTCGGATAGACTCTTCGGTTTGTATACCAACGTTTGACGACGGCGATTTCCTCTATACAATTGTAAATAGTCCGCACTTAAATTCTGTTTTAGTAATAAACGCCAAAAGCTGATGTTACCTTAAAATTGGAAAACCATAAACGGGCGAAATGGTTCGTCGAATTCCACCAGTCAGTAAATAACGAGTTCTTAATAAGGTGGACGACGAACGAAATATTCCTCCACCACGAAGTATCAAGTTTCTCCGGGGCAAATGTATTGATGTATGTCATCGCTTCTTTTACTTTCGACAGCACCGCCTCCATTTCGGACGAGTAATGAATAATTCTTCCGGTAATTCTTATAGAATCGAAAAATATTGCGGTGACGCCTCCTTAACAATTATATCGATTAAGATCAATATGAATTTTTTTCGATAGTCAATCGATTATTCGTCAATTATTAAAAATGTGTCTTGTAAATATAGAGGCTATGGAAACCTAATTATTACTTTCGTAAATAATACAATAACCGGGCAATATTTAAATATTTATTATGTTTGAAATGGTATTGCAAAAATGACAGTTAGCCAAAATATAAGCGTTATTAATAGTGACAGGTGTACGAATTTGTTTCGCTTGTATTTTTCTAAGTACTTTAGAATACAACTTATTGAAAACAAAATTCGATTCCTACAACACAATGGTCCGATATATAATTTTATGGCGTGTTATTATAGTAAATTTACATCAACGAAAACAGAAAAAAAATAAAAGGAGGAAAATGTGGACGGAGTGTTTTATAATTTATTGAGTTATTACGTTTAAAGTTTGGGATAGTGTGTCCGAGAATTATTTAGGAATTTTGCTGATATGTCGAATTATTATTAGCAAAGAGATATAACTAATAGGGCAATAATAATCAAATAAAGTGAATAACAATTATTACTTAATTCGCTGACCGTGTTTGGCTCCTTCAGTCTGGAGAGGTAAAAAATTGAGTAAAGAAGAAGGCCGAGGTGTGTGAAATGATATGCATATATATGCATGCATATCACTATTTAGTTTATGTAAAAAAATACAGTACACAAATATTTTAAGATTTTTTATAAAACGAACTCTCTTTTGATCTCGGAATACCTACTACATTGGAGAAATCACACTTACGGCACTTTTAAGAGAAAACAATACACATCACAGACGCCGAACGTACGGATTAGGAAATTTTTAAATCATTCGGCCACACACGACTCGAACGAACAAAAAGCTATGAAATCCAAAACTTTCATAAACTTAAAATTTAAAGAGAGCTACGAATTACAAAAAAGTTGAGAAATCGTTTTTTATGCACGTTTGAAAATAATCTCTAAAGATCGGTGACTAATTAACACTAAAAGAAAAATCGTCTGACCGCTTGCCGCACGGGATAAAGTCAAATACTTTCAAAAACCGATACTAATAGGCTAAACTCCACGAATACTATATAAAAGAGTGAGGAGAAAAGTCGACACAAACAGAGGAAGCTCTTTCACCAACAGAGAGAAGACTTTCGTCTCCTGGACCAGACAGAGAAGTCTCTCGCAAGCAGAGAAGTGTCTCTCGTCTACTCGTGCGTTAGAGGGAAGTCTCTCCAGAAGAGGAATCTCTCGTCAGATTGGTCGAGCAAAGGAGAAAAGTCTCATAAACGCAAGTTCACTACATCTAATGACGTTTCAGCTACGAGCATCAACTATTTTCAAGAAGTCAGTATTCCGAGGGACGAGTCCTGTCACTTATCATTCACTTACTTACATTTTGGTTATTTCAACATTTGTCGGTGAATTCGAGAAGCGAAGGCATCGAACAAACCTTTTTTCTCAAACCTCTGCACAACTTCTAGTGTCTTTTGACCAAAGAAGTCGATCACGGTCAGCTGAGTAAAAAAATTACGATTTTGTATGTCTAACACTCGTTTTTAATTATATTCAAATATTTTGACTATATCCCAATGTAACACTTCTTAATTACGCTCCTGAATAATTTTTGTATTCATGACCTCGAACAAATTAATTGCAATAACTCATTAAACATTCCCAATTCACCTTTTTTCCTATATCCCGTAATCACTTAACCTTAACATTATTTTCTTTTATTTTCTTTTATTTCATTATTTTTTGAGTTATTGTAGTCTGTGACATTGCTTCCTCAAATTCACCGACAATGTTAAATGAGCCAAAATGCAGATTTTGTCGTTATGAATAACTGCACTCCACCCTCAGAATACCGATTTCTTGAGGCGACTCAACAAGCCTCACTCGTTGGTGGAATGTACGCATACACACTATACTTGCACTAGCGGGAAGATAAAAATCATCTAAAAGGTCTTAGGCGTAATTTTTGTCTTATACATTATCTGCAAGGTCAAACCATAGTGATATTTGTCAGTCGTCTTGATATTGAACTCGGCATGACTGGCCTTCAAGTTGTTGGTAACATTTGTCTTTTTATTTGTATACTTTGTGTCTGTCCCTTTTGGTGTCCATAAAATTGTGCATATTTAAGTTGAATGAGGAATTTAGTAGAACTATTTCATCCTTCGACCTAATATTCATTTCATTCAGTTACATAACCCTATCCCTGATGATCGTCACTTCTCGCACATATTTTTAGTCATATTTTTGTGAGTATCGTAAATACGATTTATGTATGTTCATTAGTGTGACCCTCAAAATATATGTTTAAGTTTTTTTTACGGCACCCTCCCTCATTTTTTGTTTTTACCAAAAATTTCATTAAAACTTTTATATATATTTATTATTAAATTATTATAACAATAAATTATCCTGTACTTCGTCCGATGGAAGAGTTATGTAACAAACACTCTCCCATCAACGTTGTTGCACGGATCTCCAGCCATGACGAACAGAAAAAACCAGCTTAGGGTTCGAACGAAAATTATAATACGGTATTTCTGTAGTCGCGGTTGTTTCGATTAGTTATCTGAACGTTCCGTTCGTTTATATTTGTATATATGAATTTTTAGATTTTGGCTTCGGTGAACGAGTCGTACAACGAGACAATTTTCCACTTACGACCGCGAATCGGTCTTACACCGATCACCAGAGTGTTACCACAGTCGACCAACCGAATCGCGTAGTGAGGAGGAGGAAGTAGAGGTCGCGGTCTTCGGCGTGATTTGGCTATAGCCACTTGTTCGTTGCGGCGGAAAGAGGGCGGTGGAGGGCATTACTTTTACAAAATCCGTACTTATACTTTGTTGTAATGGGCAATAGGGCGGACGAATATCTCGTGGTACCCTTTATTATAAAAATGATCTTTGTATTTTGACAAATAAACAACGGCGCCCCAATCACTGCCTAATGTTATGTTCTCAACTATTTGTAAGGGCAGTGGGTGTGTAGTCGATTTAAATAAAACTGGACTTAAATCGTCACGAGAAGGGATCCATTTCATAGAGAAAGTCCTCTTTCGCTGCGAAGTCTTTGACCGTGAACGGGACACGCTGGTCCGTTGAATAGGAGGATTCGGCCCTGACGATCTGGTCGAGCGCATGCTATTTTTTTAAGAAGTGTTAATTTTTAAGAACTATTGTGAACTAGATTTGATGTACGAGGAGGTGAGGTAAAACAACGTGGGAATAGCTCGCGTTGCTCGCCCTTCTCATTAAGAATGATTGGATTGTTAATCCAATTTTTGTAAAGTTGTATTTCCAATAAAGGATGGCGACTCACTGGTCCAAAGTACTGCCTTCAGGCATTCCGGACCAGTGAGGGTATTGCCGATACCGCAAAAAAAGAGACAATGAGGCATAAAATGCAGTGGAGCTTCAAAGTCTTTGTGGTTGTGAGAGGACAGTGGATAACGGTTATTTTTATAAATCTTTATAATTATCGGTAAACATTGTTGTAAAGGACATTATGGGGGATGAATGTCCCTCGCCATAGTCCTAATTATGAATAAGGAACGTCGTATTTTAAAAAATAAACGACGGCACCCCATTGATCGATGTTATGCTGAATGGCTTGACAAGACAGTGGACGTATTGCCGATTTATATAAAACTGACTTTAAATCGTGTAGTGGTGGGAAAGATTCATCCGGAAAGAGTAACACCTTTGTTAATCTAACACAAATGGCGTTAGATAAACCAGCAGACGGAATGGTTAATAAAACGAAGGCGAAAATAAACCGACATTTTTTTTTGGTTTTCTACGAACACGATCAGGGAGTATTTCAAGAAAAATCTATTATTTATTTGTAATAATACGATTTACAATTATCCGTATTAACAAATCATGCCGTGCATCTATTTCTGGATGGTAAATGAAAAGTAACGAGAATTATATTTAGCCTTGATTGCAGTACGTAGGCGATATATTTTTATGGAAATATCTTCAAAAGCATATGTAAATATATAAACGTAAAATCATTTTGGTGAAATTGTCGTAAGATTATAGTATATGATAGTAAATTATTTTTGTTTTATAGCGAAAACAAGATAGACATATGAACATTCGGATTGCCATCTCACAGCCATACTGCATAATACCATATTTATGTTGTTAATTTAATCGTTTCGTTAATGTCGATAAAATCGACGAATAAAACTACAATTATCGATTATTATAAATATTTTCCTTCCAATAGATACTTACATTCAATACGTACGATTTTATTACAAAGTACATAACATAAAAAATGCATTATATCAATCATAGACCTATTACATATACTGGACCTATTTTGTAATACATGCACGGCTTAAGTTTAACAGCTGACTTGCAGTCTCCTTTAATAACACTTAAGGCAGAGTTGCTTAAACTATTGCAATTACTCGGGGCCCCTTTATCCACGACAATTATACTACGTTCCACCACTCCCCCATATAGTTTTGACAATTGTAAATTTAATTAGTTCAGGAAGTTTTATCATAGAACGTGTTTTTCTTTTATGTCCTTTTTGTAATAATTTAATTGTAATTTGAATATACCCGAACTTTCTCCGATACGAAAAAAATTAGCGTCGAATAAAATGTATTTCTATTCGGTTATATTGTAGCCCCAAAACACGACAATTACATTAAGCATCGTTAGTATAATTAATATACATATAAGATTATTGTATTTTGTGATATTTAATGCATTATTCTTATTTATAATAGTTTCTTAATTGATATTAAAATAAAATTATTTTTCCGTCAATAATTGATTTCACCGGGGATTTATACGTATAATTTTGTTACATTATTTTCCCAGTCCATAAGTCTAAATGTCGATCATATATTTTAAAATAAATATATTCCAAAGAAATAAAATATCATTAAACGCGTTTTCCTAGCAAACCTACAAAATATAGACAAAGCGACTACTCGTATGTCTGTACACACCAAATCTACTGTTATTAGGCACATATCGCACGAAATATTGAATTAACGCGAACTTCGGATAAACGATATTATTTTATTTTAACCAGTAACGGTTTAAACTATCAATACGTCTAAAATTGCGTAGTAATGTGTTCGAATAAAATGTCAACATTGGTTGTTATGTTAAAAATCAACAGTCGAGTTTTAGACACCTACATGCGCACATTGCCCACCAACACACATCGCTAATAAAACCAAATGGAGTCATTAAATCAAACGTTCGCTACACTAAAACAGTGTAAAAAGCGAGCCTGGAAGCGTATACGTAAATTCTGCGTACTCTCCTGCTATCACCGTACCCTAAACGGAGATTCGGCCCCGGACATTTCCGTTTCAGCGACCGACTTATCCGAAACGATAATGGTAGGCCATTTCATTTAACTATTACGTCGCTAACTCGTATGCCGATACACGATCGCGAAGCGAACATCGAACACAGAGTTAGTCCATAATGCGAGCGTCCTATTAACGTTAAACTAATCGGTATTCAAGTAGAGAAAACGGATTTCATCCAATAGTTCTTTCAGTTTAGGTTAGAATTAGTGCTCGGCCGACGATTAGCGCGTACCGTCGGCGCTGATCATCGTTCATGACAAAGCGTTTAGCTGATCGGCAACTCTGTCGGTCGTGTGTATGTTATTTTGTTATTAGTTATTTTTTTAGTTTTTGGAACGAAGTTCCTTATGTCGGGTTCGGCGCGGGGATTTAGTCGGGAAAAAATGTAACGTTACGAAAAAGCGAAAGAGAATGAGAGAATGAAGGAGACCTATCGGTAGTATATATTTATCACTATGCATTGGCTCCATCTCTCTCTCTCACTCCCTCTCTCTCCCT
>JAIPRN010003167.1:0-23414 GCA_025469175.1 Geopemphigus sp. TES_GeoC_2020 | reverse complement strand
GGAACAACCGTCGCCGCGGCGACGCGAAAAAAAAAAAAAAACGAACGTTACGTCGACGCGGTGACGAAGTACGGAAAAATGCGGACACTCGACAATGCGTAACTCGACGCACGCACGGGGCGGCGTCGGACGTGTGACGAAACGATCGAAGTGGTTTTCCGTAAATTTGTCGTCGCACTTCCGCGCCCAGACCCATTAACGGCGACCGCGTCGTCCATACATTTCAGTTTCGACCGTCGCCGTAACAACAACAACAACCCAAGTCCCCACTCCGCCGTCCGATATACTCCGTCGACGGATCCATAAACGCGCTCTCTTGTCGTCGGCGCGCCCGTAAAATTCGTCGCCGACGGTCCCGGGTCGTTCTCCGCCATCCACGATAACAATAGCCGGATATCGAACGGAACGCGCTTAGCCACTTTACGCGCGCTATAATAATTTACGCGGCGCTCACGGGCCGCCGAACGAAACGCAGACCACCGCGCCGACAAATGCCGATCGACGCCGCCGTCTGGCCCGACGGACGTTCTTCTCGCCGCTTACGCGGCCCGAACGACCGGGCACCGTCCGCGGTCGTACCGGAACGTAATTTCGGCCGCGAATAACCAATCCCTTGTGGCAGGTGGAAACGAGCCGATTTCTAAATCGGACTGTTAGAAACGCGAAACTATCACGGACCTAAAGAGTACTACGAATGATTTTCGTAAAAAAATCGTCCGTAACCGCGGGCGCCGTTGCCGTTGTTCGTCGGCCAAACCGTTGAAACAAAATGACGATAGCGCGCGTGTTTGGCCAAATGTTCGTCTTTCGTACATGCGCCCACTCGCCCCAACCGTACGCACGTTCGTCCACATTTCTCGAGTTCCTTTCGATTCATTCGTTCCGATCCGGCGAACTTACCGAAATCCCTTTTTACGTAGGTACCCCTTGGTTTTTCTCCGAGACAACGCCGTTGCCGAACGTGCCGGCGGCGGACCGTCTCGATTCGTTCGAAACTCCGTTTGCGCGAAACGTCACTACGAAAACGAGACACGCGTACGCTACAGATTACGGTCGATTGAAACGCGTCAATTTTGTTCGCGGCACCAATCGTACGGTATCGCGGAACGCGAATTTAGGGCGGCGCTCGCGTCGTCTTCAACCTGGTCGCGGACGTTCGAACACCAGACATTTCGCGGCCGGTGGTCGGTCCTCCGGGTTCGTTGCCCCGAAATCCGACGGGACGCGAAATTAATCGCGCGCTTAAAACGAACCCCCGCGCGGCTAACCCGACGTATCTGAGCCCCGTGACACCGAGCGGACCGATCCCCGGAACGGAGCCGCGCGATATTTCTGAATAAAAGTTATTCGCGTGCGCCCCCCCCCCCACACACACACACACACAACCGGAACCGTCCGTCGGCCGCGCGCAAATTAATATACCGGAAAGTAATACGCGTCGTAATTAGATCGGCCCCTCGGACGGTGTCCACCGTTGACGTTTATTGTGTTTATACGGTGATCGGAACGAATTCGTGTTGGCCGTGGATAGTGTACGCGCGTACGTATATACACAGAATGGACATCAACGTGACGGTCGTGAATTCGCGACGGCCCCTTAAATAACAATGAATATGTCAATTATACCGCGTACGCTACTACGCTGTTGTTCTACACGCACACATTACGGGACGTTATTTATCGAACAAACCGGATCGTCTAAACGCGAATGTTTTATTATTACGTTTTATTGAAATCTCGGCGCGCGCGACGTAATAAATCGTCGTAATTATTCGATAACGAAACGGAGAAACACCCGAAAGCGATTCACCCGTACGCAACGAACGAGATACCAACGCATAAATCCGCCGTCGTTGGAAAAATTCGAAAAATTTTCGCGTCCCTCACCAGGCGCTCGAAGAAAACGAAAATCGTCGTCGGCGAAACTTTCGTACGCTACCGGAACTCGAAGCGCCGTGGGAAATGGCGTCCAAAACGTGTTGTCTGCTCTAAGAGTCCGTCGAAACCGATCATTTTGCCGAATTCCGCGGCATTTCCATCGGCACTATCGCTTATGAAATCCACGACGCTCTTCGTTCCCGTTACGTGGCTATTGGCGGTATATTTCGTCACTGTTATTCGCCCGGTACTTCGGCCGGTCATTGTCTACGCGCCACTGAATCGTCTTCGGGAAACAATGTCGTTCACGCGTGACCGGCCGAACGACCGGGGCGCGAAAAATACGTGAAACATTTAATCGATTTCGAGACCCGAAAATCGCTGTGAATGAACGAAACGCCGCCGTACTGAGCGTCCGCGTGTCGGTAAAAGCGGATATCGGACGATTGGACACCGGCGACTTTTCGGACACCAAAACGTCCGTTGGCAACTACAGAGCGTGAATATTGAGTACGGGCACGCGCCGTCGTCCGAATACACCGCGGGCGGTTGTCTATTTACCTTGTTCGGTTGGATTTTCGGGTGAACTACGTGTTCTCTATAACGGGAGTTAATTTCGAAACATCCAATAGCGAATGACGAGTCGAATAGGACGTTAAACGTTCGTCCTGGCCACAACGCGCGATGGAAACGTAAAAACCGTGTGTAATACGTGACGACGGCGAACAGGGCCGGTAGCGGAAACTTCGTACGAATCGCGGTGAACGAATTGATGGGAACGGAGGAGCTTTTGGCCGGTAAATCGTCCGCGCGCGCGCGCGATGAAGAAACCGCGGCGACGGCGGTTAAGACGATAAGAACGTCGTTGGACGGGAAACAGTTTTGGGCGAAACGCTTTGATTTCCGTCCAGTGGGGCCCGTAAACGCGTTAATTGCCGTATTACGGAGTAGATTAACCGGAGTGGCCGGCGCAGGTGGTTCGTACATTAAATATAACGTACATATATATATATATATATATACGGAGAGAGTCGAGTGTACTTGCCACACTACGTATCGCGTCGTCGTATACCACGTACGCGCGCACGCGCATACGCCCGTATTATTATTATTATGCGCGCTTTCCGCCTCACTTCCCCAGGACTCTACAACGGCGGCAACAACAACAACAGCGGCCACCACTAAACGGAGTTATCGTGACCCAACGGCGACGGACCGGCGTGTAACCATCACTCAAAACCTCGTCCGTATCACAATCACACATCTCTCTCGTGTGTACGTGCTGTGCGTGCGCGCGCGCGCGCGTATAATTGCTATCTTCGTTAAACAAAAATAATAATAATAAAAAAAATACCTTCTCGATCGCGCCCGACGTGATTGATTTATCGTGGATTTTTTATTTTTTTCTTTACGCGCGCGCGCGCATCACACACACATACACACACGCCCACGGCCATCGGTCAATATTTTTCTATATTACTCCCTGTCCCCTCGCCCGGCTATAATTTACCCCGTCCAATTGTGACCGGATTATTAAAAGAGCTCGCACGAAAAACGTACGCCGCCGCGTTCATATATATATATATATATATATATTATGCGGGATAAAAAAGAACTAACGCGTTTTCCCAGTCACAATAGAGTCATTGCTTACCTAATGAATTATCGTTTCGAGATCGGCTATCTCTCCTTCTCCTCCTTCACCTCGAGATCCTCGAACTTGGCTACGGAGCGCGCATATATCGAATCGTTCCGTCGGCGTATTTATACGTACCGTCGACGTGTATGAGGTATATTTCACAATACGTACGTACACACACACACATATATATCGTGTACGCGCGCCACCACTCATTGTTCTAAACGCGGACGTGTGAATACGTAATGAATCAAAAAACGCGAAAAATGCTGTCTTACGTGCGTACGCACGCGCGCGCCGCGCGTATTTTTTATTATTATCGCTATATACGCCGCCGCGGTGATATATATATAGCGCGCGGGTCGCGAAAAATAATTGCCCGACTACGCGCCGTATCGTCGTCGGTTCGCGTTTCGAGTCCGCGGACTCGTACAGACGGCGTCCCGGTACCGAGGATACGATTAATCGCGTTTCCGATTCAACGGAAGGCCAAACGGGCTGAAAACGGGCAATTTATTCGCGGCGCTTAATACGTACCGAAACGTTTAAAAGAGGAAAAAAAACCTTTCGACACTTGCCATAAACGCACACCGGCCTTTACTAACGATCGCGTTACGCGTACCGAACGACGCTGTCCGACGTAACTATCCGTGATACGGGTAAAATAACAACGGGAATATAGTCGACGACACGGCGCGCGCGGACGTCGTTTACGTTGCACCCGCGGCTCTCCGTTTTACGTATCCACACTTAAGCACCGACGGTTTTCAACTACCGTAGGCGTACTCGCCTTTCGGTCGACGAATACGCGCGCGACAATCATTTCCCGCGAGCTTATTACGCGGCGCTATATATATATACGTGTGACCACAGGGACGGTGGCGTACACGCGTCCGATTTCGTGTTCGTCTTTCCCGTAGTGACGATTCGGCGAACGTTATGTCGATTCTCGCCCAACGCCCGAAGTATAGACGTATTGTTTCGTCGTGTAAACGACCCGGCACCGAATTCGACGTTCGCGCCAAAGTCCGGCAACACGTTATCACTGCGCGTCAAGACACGCTCTACCCACTCAGCTCCGTCAACGCCGGTCGCGGTACCGGTTATTAATTCTTCCCGGACGTGTCCCGTGCGAGACATCGGAAAACACTCGTCACGCACGCCCGTGATAATTAATAGCCGACGTCGAATTATTGGCCGATAAAAATACGCGCGCGGGCCGCCGGCGTCTAGCGATTCGGTAACCCGCCAACGACAATAACAACGGCGGCGTTCGTTTACGTGTTGGCCGCCTGAGCCGCTCGAACTTCGACATTCGAACCGTCCCGCCGGTAAACGCGTCCGATCGAAATGACGTCGGGCGATTGTGTCCGCGACACCGTCGATGTTTGATCACGTACGGTTATGTCGGCCCCGTGGTCGGCAAACGGACACGCGCAGACGGGCGACTAGACGGCGAACGTACGTTGCGCGCGTCGTGATCGCGATTTAACGACTGCCGGAACGGCCGTAATAAACCAATAAAGGGACTTTTTCCCGATGAAACTTACCGAAACGATCATTTTCGTTTTTGTACGAGAGATCGGCCGGTTATATCGGAGCACCGTGACCACGGCGGCACGACGCGAATACAAGAGACGACGGATTGATGTCGAACGTTCGTGCGAGGTACGATTTTTGAACTTCGAACAGCCCGACCGCCTTTGTCCGTCGCAGCTATCGGTGGTCCGCACCAGCCATCGAGAACGTCCGCGAAACCGGTGGTCGGGTCTAATAGGAGATTTCCTAATTTTCCGTCGTCCGTCATTCGCGGGACCCCCCTCCCCCCCGGAGAGAAATAAAAACGCCTATACGGGCCGATAGCCGTGCCGTCATTATGTACGTAAGCTCATGGCCATCGTCAATTAGAGACCCTTCGTCGGTCCCTCGCAATGGAAACGTTATTGAAGCCGTCCAGAACATCGTCGACAATTCGGCCCTTCGAAAATCGACGAATTTCCATTCTATCCAGACTCGATGTCCTACAGAAATTCCTTCTTCAGCCACAAACCACATCCGTCCACTGGACAAAACATATATACTCACCGACAACCGCCAAACATAAACCGAAACCATACCCAATAAGACCAAGTTAAAACTACTCGTTGACTCCGTCACTTCCAGCCACACGAAAAGGCAAAGGCCTGGGAATAGTAAACGGTATAGCCATCGCGTTAATTGAAGATGGACCCGAATGACCGATTGGGCGGCAGTGGGGCTACGGTTTTTTCGAATATACCGAAGCTTGCGGATAGCCTCGGGAGGTCGTACGTAAAAACGGTTCGATCGAGACCTAACCGTTTTTGCTCGTCAACAGCATCCCGTCCGTCTCGTAACACGAAAACGAATACCGGCGCTGGTCCAAAAACTCCGCAAGACCGCACCCGAACGTTACGAAAATCATTTCGACCAACCTAACTAACCACCACGCGGCCCTACTGTTCATAACCGTCAACGCGGTCGTCGAATAACATACACGCGGTCGTAGCCCCGCGGCCGTCGGTTTCCATAAGCGAGTTAACGATTTCGATCGAGTAAAAGTAACGTTCGTCGATACGTTCCGTGTTGGGCGAACGCGCCCGTGTGTGGCCAAACATCAACGCGCTCGCCGGCGGGTCGACAGGAACCGGCGGACACGATATTGGGAACGGGAATGGCGGCGCGCGTTTTAACGACCGACGAGACGATAAGTGGCGAGATTAAACAGGACGCCGGGACGGTTTGTTTACTCTCGCCTCGGACGGCGGCGTGTTGTTATCGGACGGTGTTTACGGGCGGCGGGCGCGTCACCTTTACGCGTTGCCGTCGCCGAATTTGTGGGGCCTGAAATTCGGTCCCGACGAGCCTCCCCTAAATGGGAATAACCACCGCTCTATATTACCGTGAAAAGCCTCGTTCGCTACCTACGGACGCCCGCGCGTAATCGTTTCGTCCGTCGACGTTTGTTTCGTTTGTTTTCCGTTTACCGCGGCGAGTCGTCGGCGAAAACGTCAAACGCGAAAAGTTCGCGGAATATTATTTATACGCGCGTAGGACGGTCGCGGCGGTGAAGAGGGCGCCCGCCGGCGCGCGTAAGGATTCGAAGTTGGCGAAATCCGAACGTTTTTGGCATTGACGGACGTCGAACTAATTATAAAGGTCGAAATAAAAACGTATCGACGACGGCAGCGACCGAACGGAAAAACAATACACACACACATACACACACACACACAGTACATTACGGATATAAGTTGGAAAACAATTATCCTCGTAATTCTCGTGGCACGAAAAAGTCGAAACATCTCCGATAATTCGTACAGTTTTACGTACGTATAAATATATACGTATAGACGGTTCCTTATTATTCTTATCTCGACGTTCGAAAAACTGTTAATTAATTTCGCTCAAAAATCGTTTTTAATTAATGTAATTGAAGACGAACCGCTTTCGTTTCCCAATTTAAATAAAACTCGGCGCGCCGATGACGTAAACGCGTTCGATAAACTTACGATCGCGCGCGCTTTCCTCTTAAACGAATTCGTCGTACGCGTTTACAATAAACTACGCCGCGCCACCGTTCGATAAACATGACCGATCGGGGCCACCCGTGGACTAGAAATCGATGTCGGCCGGTCGTTTCGACGATTACGCGAATTGTTTCGTCCCGTTTACGCCGGTGCCATTTACTCACGGAAGGTTCCGAAAACGGTCGGATACTATAAAACGTCGACGGTTTTCCGCGACAATATACGCAAACAGAACCGACCGTGTATCGGGAACGTCGTTCGTACGTGGGACGCGGAATACGATTTCCGACCGTGCCGGAGAGACGACCAATATACGATCGTTATATATATATAGAGAGAGAGCCCCGCCCGGGTATAATGGACGTATTTAAGGTGTACTAAGTGGAGGAGCACTTGGGGACTCTGAACGGCGAAATTGCGGACGGTTTTTTTCGTTACCTCGGGACAAAACACGATCGTTCGTGACGATTGGATTGGCTACATAACAAATTCGTCGGCGTTCGATAATCGATAAACGTCGTCGCGTTACTTGAACGAACAAACGTTCGGGGAAACGCCGTTCGATTTTCTTGTACAGGCCCGGGCGGAGTACCGCATAGCCGCGCTAACGAAACGAACACGCAACGGCTACTCGCGGTACCGGCCGCGCGGCACGTTAGAAGAAATACGGCCGATTTCCAAACACATGGGCGACTACTCGAATGTTCCAACGAAACGCACCGCCGGATTGGCGAAGGAATCGAAATAACGTCCAGGCGTCGTATACCGGGCACGCGCCAAGAAACGAAACCCAATCCGCAACCGTCGGCGAAAACGGAAACGATAGGGTAGGCTGTTCTAAATTTAGCGCGGTACGTATTGAACAGTTAGCGAAAAAACGGCGCGCCATTACGCGAACACGATTCGCCCGTGAACCGGTAAACGGTATCCGTACGAACGTATTTCTCCACCGTTTGTGGGGGCGCGGCGAATCAACGACCGGTCCGTTGCTCTCGTACGCTTTTAAAACGTACGGACGGTTGCGTTCTTCAAAACTCGACCCGCGAATCCGTCGCGTTCGACGTAGCGCACGCCCGTGTATTAATTTCCATCTATCCGGAAATTCGTTAAATATATACGTGTATCATATACGTCACGGACGCGAACAGATGTTACCGGGCCGGGATTCCCGGTGTACGATAAACAATACGATTTCGGGGACATTACGACCCGCCGGACTTATTGATAATAATGGACGAGTGATATAACGTTATGCGCGCGTATTGTCTCCGGAAGATCGGTGGTGGGTGGGTAGTTGATGCGAGGGCTATTTACGGACGGCCGGTGTGGAAACGGAGAACTGACGGGGGGCACGCGTGTGTGTGTATGGAACGAGGGGTGGAGGGAAGCGTTGCGGCGCGATCGTTTCCGATTTTATTTATGGCCGACGCGATATTCCGGGCGGACTTCGATCGGCGGGCCGGGCGAGACGCGCACGTCGAAACGACCATTTCGGAGGGCGCTCCGGCAACGCGCTGACCGACCGGTTCGTGTCACGCACCGCGACACCAGGGACAACGTTCCGGCGAAAAACGGAAAACGTTCCCTTAAGCGCGCGCGCGCGTTGTCCGAGCACCGCCGTCTTGGCGAGAGAGACGAATCCGCGATCTGACGGGCGTACCGGCCAGAAATTACGTTCCGGTGCTCCCGTAACCGGCCGACGATTTCGCTACGAACGGTTTCCGTACGACTTCGACCAATGGCGTACTTAGACTTGTATTTTTGGGGGGAGGGTTAATTTTTTAATAAATAAATCGGACGATCCTAACGAACCGAGACACGTTATGGACTTAAATAGAACACGTTATATTATATTGAAGCTAAAAACTATTTCAGTTTTTCGTCATTATTGACTACAAATTATACGTCTCGTAAAAAAAAATTAATTTTTCCTGAAAATTTTCGAGGGGGGGGGTGTGAAAGGTAAATTTATTCTCGAAAACAACCCCCATCCCGGTTAGTACGCCACCGACCTCCGGTGACCCCGTGACGTGACGGCAACCGACGTCTCGTTTCGGCGGCGTGCCCGATATACGTATCGCGTCCGTAATTAACGAATTTATCGCGACAACGCGATCGTGTTACGGGTCGTTCGTGTTTACGTGTAGTCGATTTGTTCGGGTCTCCGGGAAAATAACACCGGCGACGCGAGTTCATTACGCGTGACAGCTAGCTGTCACGTCCGATCGATGCGCCGCCGCCGTCGGACAATACGACCCGCGAATTGATCGTTTCACGCCGTCGACTATCGTACGTCTCTATCCGGTACGTCAATCGCGGGCGCGCGCCATATCGACTGTCGGACGGTTCCTACCGACGCGTCCGGATCACGTCTCCCTGATTATCAACGCGGGTCGTAAATTCGAACGGACCGACCGACGCGCCAACAACGGTAACCGCCGACCGTAGTAAACCGTCGCGACCGGTTCGTGGACGAACCCAAGATCGGTCCGTCGGACCGTTTTCGCGTAACAACGCCAATTCTGTTCAACCGCGCGGCCAAAATAACCGCCGACGCAAAAACCGTTTGTCCGGTAGGTTAGGACGACGTTTTGTCCACCCTTGCACGGGTCGTCTATAGGACAACACACCGTCGTAATCGATTGTCGGACACCGTGAACGGGACGGGAGGAAACACCGCACCGTACAAAAACGTAACGTTTCGACGTTCTTTTCGGATTTTGTCGCGTGTACCCGACGGATCGTAGGACGTTTTCGTGCCCGCGTTCCTAGAGGCGAAAACAATTTCTAATCGGGACCGCCGAATTCTCTACATAAAATACGAAATTACCGTAAACGAGAGCGCGTACGTTTTTACTTTCGCGGTTTACAAGTTAAACGTTAGACGGTGAACTCGACGACACAAGCCGACTAAACGACAGCCGGCCGCGGTTGGAACGGTTGTTTTTACGCTTCCGAAGGTCTTGAAAAACCTTAACCTTAACGGTTTTCCGTCGACTATTTCGCTAGAATGTTTTTTTTCGACGTTTGTCGAAAACATCCACTCGTCGGAAATTTAACGACGCCGCGTGTTTGCGCGTAACTTCGTAACAACCGTTTCGTTTCACTCCAAGTAACGATAGTGTCGACGTAACATAACTCCAAACGCCCGTCGGCTCTGACGGTATCGACCGATCGGCGTATCGAATGTATCGCCGTCGGTTACGCGGATCCGCCGAATCTATTAATTAATCGGGCCGATCGAGACGAAACGACCGGGGGAGGGGATCGGCGCGGAATATTAACGAAAACGTTCGCGTTCGTCGGCGGCGACATTGAAAAGTATTAGCAGGAAACCTAATTTAGACGGATTAGCGCGCGAAAATAAATTGGCGGCGTACGGAGTGACCGCGATTTTGGCGGGAAACGGATTCGCCCCGAGCAAAATACTACGTAAGCTCCTGCTAAGACAACGGTAACGTATTGCGCTAACCGCGCGCGCGGATAGAATAATACCGCGCGGTTATTAGTCGGCGACGGTTTTCGTGGTATATATATATATAGGCTTGTGGGTGCGCGCGTTTTATCCGAATAATTCGCTTGTTAGCGATCGAACCGATTTCGTAGCGCGACGGGTATATTATATTGGGACGGAGGTGCAGGATAGAGTATAGCGCGCGTGCGGTTTCCCCTCCCCCCGGCACGAGTTCGGTAGTCGCGCAATCCGAGCTTACTGTCAGAGATTTTATAAAAGAGTACATCGATACGTACATATATATATACGTTTATATGCACGCGCGTACACGACACACGTCAGCTTCTCGCTGTTTTCTTCGTGCCGCGGCCGCGGTAACGACCGTCCGGTCCGAACGGCGGTCGGATGTGTCGCCCGGTACCGGGAACGTCGAACGATCGCCGAACCGTTTCCCGACCGTAAAACCACCGAGCCGGTTTCGTCCGTCCGTCCCTCTGACGACGACAATGGCCAATCACATTTCGACTTGATTCGGACCTACCTATTTAAACGCCAGTCGACGGCGCGCACCGAACGATTGTCCAGCCGTCGCGTTGTAGACGCGTAACGATTACACGGCGTTGACGGCTGACTTACCACTCGCGCTCGTTCGCTAGCCAGACGATCGCCGATAAAGACGTCGTTGACGACAAACGGACAGAACGATGGGCGACGATTCTCGTCAGGATACCGTACCGTTTTCGCCCGAATTTATCGTCGCGCGTCTCGGCCGGGCCGCCTCCACCACGCACGTTATATATGCACCACGGGTACACGACGCGTTTTTTAATACTGTCGCGAGTACATTGCCGGCAAATGTTCCCGAACCGGCGTACACGGGAACCGAGAAACGGACCGTCGCTTACTAGACCCTTCCCCGGACTGGTTACTTTTCCAGCGACTCGCGGCCAAATGAAATCGCCAAATCGCGTCGGGCCACTCGACGAGCACACCCGTACCCATAACGACACCGACTTACTCCGGAGTAGGGTAAGCGAATAATTCGCCGGTGTCGTTTCACTCGTTACCCGTCGTCGCAACTCGTCCGGCATTTCGCCGTCCATAGCGCCTACGCGTTTCCGGCGGGTTCGCCACGAATCTTTACGATTATTTACGTCCGTCGTACCGCCGACCGGTATTACGTCCCGGTACGTGTTATACGATTGGCGTAACTGTCGAACGCGAACTAAAGCGTTCGCGAGGTTCGGGTGACCCGGGAATCGAGACGCGTCGGACGGACGAAAACCGTCCGCGGTGTGGCCGTTAAAAACGCTAAGGGAAAACCTTAATCGGAACGATATAGTTTTCCGGGATCCCGGCCGAACCGAATAACGCGGCCGCCGAGTAATTTCGGTAATTTCGTCGCCCGCACATTGTCCGGCACGGTGGCGGTTTTCCAATTCGTACTCGGTAACGCTTTTCGCGATAATAATCGTCACTCGGTTGGCGCGACGCGGCTAATGCAGGACAGCCACATTTCGCACCGCGTCGGTTTGATCGGCTAAACGAAACGGTTTACTACGGGCGCGTGTCGGGTCGATAATTTTTATCGAACGGGAAAACGTCGGCGAGCGAACGTTCCGAATACGGTGACGACGTGAACAACAACAACAACAACGGTCGTCGAATAATTGACGCGTAAAAACACGCGCGTATAAATATAGGTTATGGACTCGGACGGTGATGGGGAGAGCGCGCGCGTGCGTGTGTTTGGGGAGGGGGTGCCAAGGCGGTTTTAACCGAGTGATTTTTCCGTCAGTTTATCGACTTGGACGCGAAACAATGAGGGGAGAAAGGTAAAAATAATAATAATAAAACGTTTTTGATTTGTTAGTCACGACAGTGGCGCACGTGAGTTTGTGTGTAGTACATTCTATGTCGGATACGTAACGTGTTTGTGTGTGTACGTGCGTGCGCGTGTACGTGCGCGGTGTAGGCGCGGGCCGCGCGAGAGAGCGTATAGCCAACAGGTAGCTTCACGCTATGTCCAGCAGCCATTGTCCCGTAATGAGAACCAACCGCATTAACCGTAACAATGCAACCGGCGCGCATACACACACACACCACCCGGTCCTCCACTATAGGGCAAGGCAGCAAGTAGCTACCGCTGCTGCGGTCGCGGTCCACGGTCGTCTTCGTCGACGGTCGTCGTCGTCGTCGTCATCGTACCGTGTAGGTAATAGAGGCAGCGATAGTCGACTTGCCCGTGACCTTTAACCTCTTTTCAAACGTCACTGCCATGTTCTACATTTTATATTATACGTATATATATATATATATTTAACGCACGCGCACGCCGACCAATGGTATTCGCGCGCATTGTTCGTGCGACGCGTTTTATATATTACGGACCGTCGTCACACCCGCCGACGCCGCCCGAGGACAATATATACGTACGCGCGCGCGTTTACGCTACCGTCGTCGTCGTCTTCGTCGTATCGGTTGGTAACCGCGACCGTAGTAGTATACGTGGTACGTATAGTTGTACTATACACACGCGCGCGCGCCCGTATTATTATAATAACCTAACCGGTATTCGTCGTGATCGGTCAGATCGGAGGGGACAATATATATATATCGTCGTCGTCGTTGTTATTATTATTATCGTTGTAAATTATCGCGACTAATATTAATAATAATGACTGTTACGCGCGTACACACACGCGCGTAATTGTTGCGATTCCATTTTCATTGTCCGTATATATATAGACGCGCACGGTACGCCAGAGTACACCGATTACGATACACATACGATAACCCCGTCACGTCGTCGCGGTTACGTGTCGTCCGCCCCCCCCCCCTCTATCGCCCACGGCCGTCGTGAAAACGACGACGCGGCCCGAGCGCAATTTTGCCGAAATTTCTCGGCGACGACGGATTACCCCCACCCGTGTAATTCGATTCCGTCGCCCGGGAGACGAACGAACCGCCCGCCAATCTGTCCGGCTCGCCGCCGGGTGTAATATATTTCGCGCCGACGAAATTTTAACGTCTAATTGTCACGTTCGCCGTTATCCCGGACCCGCAATTAGGTACCGTTTCCGGTATTGTATGGCCCGTGTACGGTTCTCTCGGTGCGCGCGTTTTCGGGCCAATATTGACGTGTTCGCCCGGAAACACCCGAAAACGATACACGCGTTGCCCAAGGGTTTGAGGGGCAAGCCCCTTTGACCCGACGCACCTTATACATTAGCGGTTGGCGCTATTCAAGGTGCGCCGTGGCACGTGACCGAAGTCACGGATCGTCAGTATGGACCAACAGCACCACCGAAACTACTGATTGTGATCCGTATGGAAGCGGGACGACTGACGTCGTTTGGTACCCGGTCCGCCGCCGGGTGAAGTGGTTTAGTTGCTCCACTATGTCGCGCCTGTCCCACAACCACCACGTTACGGCCGAAGTAGGTTAACCTCAGCCAAACGTGGGGTACGGTACACCGGATCGGACCAAGTCGACGAACCGAATCGACAACCCGGCGCTCCGTAGGGCTCCTCACTCCCGTGGCACTGTCTAGGTTTATTGTCACATCGGTGGGTCGCTAATATTACAAGGCTCCCGGTATTTTGGCCACCACGCCGGCTATTGGTGGGCCTCATTCTAGCCAAATCACGAAAAACGCCAATGTCCATATACAGCCCGTTGTCTCAGAGACTCTCTATTATCGTCCGAAATTCCAATTTCCA
The DNA here is from genome assembly GCA_025469175.1 of Geopemphigus sp. TES_GeoC_2020. Classification (NCBI taxonomy): domain Eukaryota; kingdom Metazoa; phylum Arthropoda; class Insecta; order Hemiptera; family Aphididae; genus Geopemphigus; species Geopemphigus sp. TES_GeoC_2020. Next base: position 9,172 of record JAIPRN010003167.1, on the reverse strand, counting down.
ATCTTTTAGCCGTTATTTATCCTTTAATCAGTTCCTTCGCCCGTATCTAGGCTCTTTTACCTTAGTCCGTGTACTTTTTTATTATTTTATCAGTCCGTGTCTTTTAGACGCTAAGTCTTCCGTCCGTGTACGTTTGCCCTCTAATCCATGGCCATTTGGAACTCTTGGTCAGGATATCCCGAAATCAGGGATCTTCGCTCAAGCCCCCTCACCGCGACAATGTGAGTGCCTTGAGGGGCACCCGAAACGGTACACGAGATACTCCCAAGGCTTTTAGGGGGTGCAAGCCCCCTTTACCCTGACGCACCTTCTATTAGCAATATATGCTATTCAAGGTGCGCCCTGGCACATGACCACAAGGGCCATGGGTCGTCTTGAGGACCACCAGCACCGGGCCCGAAAAGGGCCCGTACCCTATTCTTGAACCGGAACGACGAGTGTCGTTTGGTTTCCGGTTCCTCACCGGGTGAGTGAGTTTATGAATCTACTATCAGGCGCCTGTCCCACAACCCCCACGTTTCAGCCAAGGTAGGCACCTCAACCTGGTGGGGCACTGTCTTCAGGTCGGTAAACCGGCTGGAAGGCAGTGGGGCTCCCCACCCCCGTGGTACCGATTAGGTTTTTAGTTGACATCGGTTGGACAACTCGGAGAGCACTTAAAAGTGTTATCCTCCCGCTATTTTGGCCACCACGCCGGCTAGCGGTGGGCCATTTACTGCCAAAAACCTACAAAAATTGAATGACCTTAAAATGATGGTGGGCCTATCCACCACCTCACCTATTGCGTACAAGTTAAAATTCTAATCCAAGACTTTTTTTTTCGACCTAAAACCTTTCTAGAGAACCTCCTGAGAGCTTCATAATTTGACCTCGTTTGCAGAAAAACGCTGGTCACGCATGGCCAGCTATTTTTACTCTTATTTATCATTATGCGGAGTTTATTTCTCTCTTCCTCGTGAATCATACACTCAAAAAGCACGTGTTTCACTGTTTCTTGTCCTAATCCACAACTACACATTGCATCCTCAACCAGGCGGAAGCCCTTCAGTTTCGCGTTGAAGTCTCCATGCCCAGTCAAGAACTGCGTAGTGTAATGATCTAAAACTAAAGGGAGACTAAGTCTCCTCCTGACGTCTGGTATCATGGAATAAGTCCATCTACCTTTAACTGACCTATTCCATCTATTTTGCCATTTCTCCAAAATTAGTTCCCTAAACTCACCAACTTCTTCTTCTGTATAAGATTTTGATCTTGAGTCCTTCACAAAAGCATTCCACTCTATCTCTAAATCCAGAGCCAATTGTCCTGCTACCACTTGTAGCGCGTCCGTTGACGTAGTAGAATACGCCCCCGTTATTGACAGTAATGCCCTTCTTTGTTTGCTTCCTAAAAGCCTAATGGCCTTTCTGGTCCTAACTCCTTGGCACCAAATCTCCGAGGCGTAAGTTATACGAGGTAGAAAAACTGCTTTATATATAACACTCGAAGTTGCTTGTTTAATTCCCCAATCTGCGGATGTAGCTGCTCTCAATCTTGAATGTAGCATGTCAGATTTCCCTGCCATAGACCGTATATGGGCCCAGAAGTTCCTACCCTTATCTATCACAACACCTAAATAACGAACTTCATCCACCAAGGTGATATTTTCGTTCCCGAATGGAACCGAAAAAGTCGGCGATGGATTACCCTTAAACACTAGAGCTTGTGATTTCCCTGAGGAGAAGGTTAAACCTCTCTCCCCTGCCCAGCCTTTAAGAGCCGACAGGAAATCGCTCGCCTTTGATTTAACTGATTCAAGATCGGTGCCTGCTACTAGCACCGCTATATCGTCTGCATACGCAATCACTTTTATACTCTCTTCCTTATTTATCTTTAGAACAGAATCCATTGATAAATTCCATAGAACAGGACCTAGCTGCGACCCCTGGGGGCACCCCCTAGTCAGAGTTACCTGAGCCGTTGACTTGCCTACCCTGAGTGAGGCCGTCCTGCGCTCCAGGTAACTCTGTATTATCGACCTTGACGCCTTCGATGCTCCCAACCTATCCATGTCCCTAAATAGACTTGACCAGCTTAAGTTGTCGAAAGCCCCGGTTATATCCAAGAATATGCCTATGACAGCCGACTCCTGCCTACATTTTATCCACTCCAGACAAGTCTTGATCGCACTTATCGTGGATCTCCCTTTTACAAAACCATGCTGGTCTTCTGACATGTTCGGGGAAGTCTTACTCATGAGCCTTTCCACGATAAGTCTCTCCAAGACCTTGGAGGGAACCGAGAGCAGGCTCACTGGCCTGTAGGATTTTAGTAAGCTCGGATCCCTCCAACCCAATTTGGGGATGACGACCACTTCAGCTCGTTTCCACGAGTCGGGGAATGTGGATGTTCTCAAACATCCACCCAGGAGCCTGGTAAAAACCGACCCTATGGTCGGCCAGGACATCCTCAGGACTGCGGCTGTAATGCCGTCAAGTCCTGGAGCCTTGTTGGGCGCCATCCTCCAAATAGCTTCTCTTACCTCACCCATAGAGAGGCTGATATTTTCCCTACCTATCCTATTTCCCTCAAAGACTGGGACTTGATCATCCGTAGGGACGAGTTCACCCAATAAGCATTCCGCCGTTTGTGCGGTTGACAACGTGAAGTCGCCCCCCGCACGACGCACGGAAATCGGTAACCTATTACCAACTGGGCCATTTCTGGCCCATTTGTAGAGAGGACCCCATATATGCTTATTCCCCGAACTAGAGAACTCTTTCCAAGCTTCCGATTTGGCCTTCCTAACCAGATACAGATGCCTATTTCTCAGACGCCTGTACTCACTCCTATCCTCTCCTTTATAATCCGAATGTCTCCTAAAGATTCTTAGCTCTTTTTTAGATCTGTCCAAGTCCTTCGACCACCAATGTGGTTTCGACTTTCCTCCTCTTTTGAACTTAGGCATTGAGGCCTTCATCGCACTCTTAATTGAATCCGTAAACGCCCTCGATGACTCATCAACAGAACTCTCTAACGCCCTAGCATTGTTCCCAATGTTCTGAGTTAGAACCTGAATAAACCTATCAAACACTACCCTTTTGACATTGTATCTATCAGCTTTCTGCGTGATCTCAGAAACAGTCCCGTAACTTCTCACCTTAAACCGAATCAGTCTGTGATCACTATCCGTGATATCCACCTCGACACACCAGTCCTGAACCGTTAGATATATACCCTCTCCTTTTGAGAGCGTAATATCTATATTCGACGAGCCCATACCCCTCCTATGGTACGTATCGGGATAACCCTCCCGACTGTGTACCCGTAGACCCATATCCCCTATCAACCTCTCTACGTGTGTTCCTCTCGCTAACCCCGACTTGTTATCGGGCCGACTGAACCAACACGCCGAATGCGCGTTGACATCGGCCCCTAAAACAACATAACTACCTGCCTTATCAATGATAAGGCCCAGCTTCCTAGTGAAGTCCAGAGTCGGGATACTATATTTAAAGTAAGCCGATATGAAAACTATCGGCTTTCCCGACCCCTTCCTTACACTAGCCACCGCAAAAAACCTATCCATGAGGCCTTCTATGGCCAAAACCTCAATGTCCTCATTGAGGACCACAATCGCGGCCATAGAGGATCCCCCTGCAGAACTATTTATGGTCCTAATGCCTCCTGTATCCATTCCATAAATCCTCATACCCTCAAGCGGCATCTCCTGTAGTAGGAGTATATCTACCTTGGTGGCCCTGCAGTAGTCCAGGAGTTGAACAGAAACTATTCGACTCCCGTTCATGTTCTGCTGGGCCACTCTAGTTTCATTCTTGCCGGAACTCATATTTGTGAAGGACCATAATCAGTCCTCCACGCTACTGATCTCAAGACCTTTTTCCTAATAATACAATTAATATTGGACGCCGAATGTGACAAACCACAGTTCGCACACCTCGGCGCCTTGTCTTTTACTGGACAGACCTCAAATTTATGGCCCATATCAGAACAGTAACCACAAACTAATTTATCCCTTTTGCACTTTGATGCTATGTGCCCATATCCTTGGCATGCATAGCATCTTACCGTTGATAAAAAGTCTGCTATCCTGCAGAAAGAATATCCTAAGAATACCCTTTTATGTAGTATTGTCCTATAAATTGTTGGGGAGATGCTGCAGATCCAATTTACCGTTGGTCCTGTCTTGGGACCCCAGCGGAAAAGCGGTTTGATGAGACCGTCCGCTTGTTCTTTTGTTAGTCCTAAGTTGGGATTTTGTCCCGCAATAAACCCTGGAATTACCTGGCCCTCGAGATCCCTGTCTACATCGTAGACCTGGACTCTTGGCCAGTTAGGTGTTTCTTCTCTTATTTTGATTAATCCCTCGTTTTGTATTTCTTTTAGTACTTTATACGTTGCCTCATCCCCTGGTCTAATGGTGATGTCCCCCCTTGGAAGAATTCTGGTGTTCCTGACTTGGGGTGCTGGTACCTTTTTTACTATTTCCGACCATAAGTTTTTTTGAATTATGTCCCTACCTTCCCTTCCAACTTCCACTAAGAAACTTTTTTCGGGTATTTTATTTTTATAAAATTCTAATTCCTCAAGTTCCCTTTTTCTTTTACTAGTTCTTTTCCTGGTTACCGTCTGGAAACCTTCATCTTCATCTATGTTTGTATCTTCATTATTCTCCTTTGACCTAGAACCCGAAACGGTACAGTAGGACATCGTGCACCGGTTAGTTTTCCGGGTGGAAAACGTGTACGGAACCCGACCGGTCACGTCGCTCCGCCCGGTGAAAAGAATCCCTTTTCGAAAACCACGAGTCCGGTCGGAAATCCGTACAAACAAAGTACGCGTTTACCGGCGCGCTGTTCGGCGTTTTCCACCGGGACGTTCGACTTGTATGTGGACACGTGTGTGTGTGTAGGATCGGACCGAGCGCTAGGCGCGGAGGACATGAACGGTCGTATGTTCGCCGCGCTAACGACCGTTTCGAACGAGACGTTCAGGACGAATATTTCGCGTACACCGGGGGAGGGGGGAAGAGCGCGAAGACGAATGTCGGCCGAATATTATTACGTTCACGCGCCGGCTGTCGGGACGTGTGCAGGTGCGTTAATACGGGCGCGTAATATAAAAACGGGGCCGTTCGAAAGTAATGAAGGGAAACGCGAATTGGGGAAAATACGAACGAATAATGTAACGCGCTCGCGTACGGGCGTCGGGTCGACGATAATAATACGAATTCTCGCGCGTATATAATAATAATTCGGATATTACCGCTCGCGCTATCGCGGTGACATCCGTCGCGCGAGGCTCTCCTCTCGTTTTAAGCCGCGAAGATTACAAAACGCCCGTTTCCGTGCGCCGCGCGATCGCCGTATCGACAGGTCCCCCCGCCCGTCCGAAAGCTGTTTTCATAATTTGTCACGCGGCGGCGGCGACAACGAAAGCTTCGCCTCTTTTCGCCGTCTCTTAATATTCGTCTTTGTCACGAAGCTCGTGTGTGTGTGTGTGTGTGTGCCGAAATATGTAGACGAGTAGGGGGTGTGGGACGAGAAAAAAACGACGTCTTACGACAACTTTTTCGCGGCGGCCTATCAGTTATATTACACGGTCGTCGTGACGGCTGGTTCGGGCGCGCGTCACGAAACGAGGGGCCCGAGGATTATCGTCGTCGCGGCGGTTGAAAAATGGAAACGTATTAAACGGTTATTGTCGCACACGGATGCCCCGTAATGAGACGTGCGCGGAAAAGAATTCGTCATTATCGTCGCCGTACTCGTTTCCACCCGGCGCCGTCCGACACGTTCGTGCACACGAGCCCGGTGAGGGGGGGCCCTCCTTTTGTTTCCTCGGCCGCCCTCCCATTCCCCCCCCCCCGTACAAATTGTACTTTACCCCGAAGTTCGATCGAAACCCGATACGGTATCACCCACCGTCCGCCGTTCGTCTCTTGCCTTCTTTCGTCTACGGCCGAAACGGAATTTCGTCCTCGCGTCGCAGCCGCCATTTTTCGCGCGGCATTCGTTCGTTTCCATTACGCGTCACGTCCCGCTGGATAATGGCGGTGACGGTGCGATCATTTTCCGCCGTCCGTTCGTTTTACCTACGAATCGTAACGATGCCCCCCCCGTCCGGGTCCGAACCGTCTGTTTCGCGCGCCACGTTCTGATTCGGGCAATTTCCGTCGTTACGTTTCCCGGAGAACCCCTCGTGACCGTTTGGTGAAATTACGACTAAATTCGTACGTTCGTTGTTCGGTTCGACCGGTTATAGGTTACCCCGCGTGTGTCTTTCCCGAATAGACGATAAACGCTCGGACGCCGCCGTTACCTTTGATTTATCCGTTCACCGCGTACGTAGGCCGCCCACCCCCCTAACGAGCGTTTTCTCCACGCGCGCACGCGTAATCGTCGGCCGTGGTAAAATTGTCGGACGCCACGAAAATCTCGTTCCGTAAACGAAAATAATGATCCCGCGGACGTCCCTGTGTGGCCATCGGCGGTTGAAATCGAACGAAATCGTCCGGCGGCTGAAACCATCGGCTGCCTAACCGCCCCACTCGTAGTGTTAACCTTCCGGGCGCGTTGCGTTCTACCCATTGCGTTTGGCCGAGCGCGCGCGCTCGTAATTACGACCGTCCCGTCGTGTCCACTCGAAACGTGAGTGTGATAAACGGCGACCGTCGCGTGACGCGCGCGCGCCCGGTAAACCGGAAGTGTTATTACACGCAAAAGTGTGAAGCGCCGAACGTATCGCGCGCGCGCATCACCTAACCGTTCGGCGACGCGTTCGGACCAGGTGGTGGAGTGATTTGTTGTGTGACGCTTCGAGTACGCCACCGTGTACCGTATGGCGGGGGGGAGGGGAGGGTCAACCGTCGTTGTACGTGCGATTCGTGTACCCGGCCGACAACGGACGTCTACTCTAGTGGCACGGGCGGCTACGAGTGCCGGGCACGACACCCGTGGTTGGTCCTCCACCGCGCCCGGTTACGTCAAAATACGAAAAACGTTTTTCCCCACCCCCCCCCTTCCGTCGTTTCGAACTACCGGCGTCGCGTTTACGCGAAAACGGTCGTTGTTCCGACAAAAAGAAAACGTCGATTGACCCGTGCATTCGACTTTACGTTGGTCACGGTACAAACGAACGGCCCGCCGGTAATACTAAAACCGTCCCTACGGCCGTTTGTATTACCGTACGATCGGTCTTGGACGGCGCCGTGTTCGACGTTCGCGCCGCGCCGTATCGCGCTGGCCAATCGTTAACGTCGTCCGTGACGAGACTTAACGGTATTATTGTCGTCGGAACCCGTCGACGATTGTACGTGACGCGATCCCGACGTAATTAATTAGACGTCCCCCGTGTCCGACGAACGTTTCGCGCGCTCGTCTTTTTTCGTTACGAATCGCGCGCCGCGATTAACGCGAAACGTCGCGCCGGCGATCCCGTCGTTCACGCGGAAATCGACGGAAGCAAACACGCGCGCGCTCCGTGCTTCACCAAACCTACCGAAAACGATGTACCGAACAAATTCGTACGACCGGTGAAACGAAATTAGGGGGTGGGGATAGACAACCGCGCGTGGCTAATGACGTGAGACCGGGGGGGGGAGGGACCACTTTTTGAATTAAAAAGATCGGCGAGCGAATTAGGTACGAACTTTACGGAGAGGACGAACGAAAACGCTTCGTACAACGACGAACGTTCGGTAAAATTCGAAAAATCATTTTCGACTGGCGACGTTTTTCTCTCCCGACTCCTCGGCGCCGGCGGCGCGTTACATGCATGAATGCGGAAATAATGGGAAACGAGAAGACCTAGAAGGTGGTGTGCCGGATTTTTTTTTGATTTTAAAAAGCTAAATACCGGAATTGTAGCTTAACACTTAAAAATAAGCGTACGCTTTTATTCACATAGATATACATGAAACGAGGGGGAAAATCCCGAAGAATCGAAAACGAAAATTCTTTTAAGAAGAGTGGCGAATAAAATGGGAAAAGTAGAACGAAATTAGCGTAACCGAAAGACACGAATAAAGATCGTGTATAATAGACGGACAGGACGAATGATGCTATAAGGGGAGAGCAATCGATGTTATTGTCGTGGCACGAAAAGGAAAAAACGGTTAAAATGAACGAAATACTCGAAATTATTCGTCTAAATTAATAACGTACGAAACGTTCGGATTTATCGAGCGCCGATAATGGACACGTGAAATATACTCGCGAGTTTGATCGACGTTCGTTTTCGTAACGCGAAACAACATCGCCGTCCGCGCGCGAAGGATAAATACTTCGTTTTCGAGAGAATCGTCCGTGGTTAATAAATTGGGCTACGGTTGTGCGCGAAAAAACGGCGCCGTTAAAATAGTAATTATCGTTACGCGACGCCGTCGTAGTTTTAGTTAAAAACGTAAACGCGCCAACGTAATCGAAACGCGATCGATTTGGTCAGTCGACGATCACTTTTGGTCGAAGTCGTACATTATTTCCGTCAATTCGGTCGCGTACCGCCGACGGCCACGATCGAACAAATTTACCAGACGAAAACGGCCAAAATCTACCCCCGTGATCCGTCGGGGTTCGTGAAAAGGGGCGCGACTATTTTCCCTCCCCCTCCCCCTCCCCGGAAATCCGAAAATTTCGATCGTCTATAACGCCGAGGAATAGCGTGACGCGATAATAACGACGAAACTCGGGCGTCGGCGGAAAAACAAACGCTCGGATTTTTACGTCCGGTTCGGTATTCATTTGGCCGTGCGATCAACGGCGATCGACGTCGGTTATTGGGGCCCGACGAAAAACCGCGGCCCGTATCCGGATAACGTCTAAAACAGTGGAAACGCCCGACCTAAACACCGGCCAATTCGGCTACGGAGAGTCGTCGTCGAACGCGCCCGTTTCAACCGAACCGGGACGTTCAGCTCGGAATCGTACGTGAATATCTCGCGGACATGGGCAAAGGTGGTAAGGGAACGGGCGAACGAAACGGTCGTCGAACGACTACGTTCGATTACGTCCGATAATATAAATATACCATCGTAACGCCACAATATAAAAATGTACGCGTCCAGTATAGTGTCGGTCTCGGGGAGGTGGCGGCTAGGCCGCTATATAGGGGAAGAAGTTTATATTGTATTCTTATTTTTGTTTTTGTAACGGAAGATGTAAATGGTTGCCCC
>JAIPRN010003166.1:0-23416 GCA_025469175.1 Geopemphigus sp. TES_GeoC_2020 | reverse complement strand
CGCCGGTCCCACAGCCACCACGTTTCAGCCAAGAAAGGCGCCTCAGCCAAGATGGGGCACTACTTCCGAAGCGGCAAGCCGGTTCGGCGTGTAGTGGGGTTCCCCATCTCCGTGGTACCGACGAGGTTTTAAGTTGACGTCGGTTGGTCAACCCGGAAAGCGCTTTTTACGGCGCATTCCTCCCGCTATTTTAGCTACCATGCCGGCTAGCGGTGGGCCATAGGTACTTCGGACCAGTGAGTCGTGATCGTTTATCGAAAAAACAAATGTTTACAAAATCGGATTTACAATCCGATCGCCGTTAATGAAAAGGACGAGCAACGCGAGCTATCCTCACGTTGTTTTACCTCTCGCCCTCTCGTACATCAAATCTAATTGACGATAGTTCTTATAAACTAACACTTCTTAAATGGTGACAGGACAATCCCCTGCCACGGGGCAGCCATTTACGTCATATTCCTTCACGAAAAAGAATATAAAATAATCTTTTCGTCCCCGATTTAGCGGCCTGGCCGCTACTACCTCCTCTTGCGGCCACGACGACGCGACGGAATGGCCGCGCCAAGAGCCTGCCTCTGCCGTTCGGCGATTTCCTTCGGCGAATCGGACGTGCCAGTAGACCTGAGACTCGAGTATGCGCGCTCGACCAGATCGCCCGGAGCCGCCGCGTCCTCCTAGCCGACGGACTAGCGTGTCCCGTTCACGGTCAAACGCGTCGCAGCGAAAGAGCGTGTGGAACGCGCGCGCTCATCGTCCTCACCGTTGCCCGGCGTGTACACAATGCGAACGTCCGGACGACGGAGCACGGCCGATGATCCTACGCAAAAACGCGTTGAAACAACCGTCGTGACCCGTCAACCACTGCGCGAGGGCGGAATGTGACGCCGCCGTGCGACCTCGCCAGACACCGGCCAGCAGCAGATCCGGAGGCAGCGCCGAACGACATCCCCCCCCTCGTCTATTTATTACCAGTTTGGCAACGCGACGAAACCACTAATTTTACCACGGACGTTTCGTTTGTATTCGAATTTTTTCGACAATCCGTGTACGGTCTACCAAATGCCAGCACGATTGGGAACGTCCGGTTATTATCTGCGAATACCAACGCCGTGAATGCGAGAAACGTGCGGGGATACTAACTACAACGGCAGATACATTGATGTAATCGTACGTAAACGAACGAGAACCCGTTGAATTTTGTTAAACGGTTATTTTCGAAGGATTCAAACCGAACCGAAACCGTCGAAATAGCCGTTCGTTTTTAACGTTCGACTGTTCAGCGGCGGGCGCGTTTAAGCGCGTATTTCGTAACGTTTATTCGTTTCAATTTGATCGTTTAGCGGTGTGTAAACGGACACACTCGGCCGCCGTCAGTTTCCCGTTTTAATTCGTCACGACCGCACGCCGGAATTATTTATTTTAATTCGTTCGGAAAATAGTCGTTTCAAAACGAAAATCGGTTCCGTTCTTACGTAACGAGAACACAAAATATTCGGCGTAATTTTATAAACTCGGCGTTAAATAACGGCGATCGTCGATGTTTCTATATTTTATTATAATATAATATTTTCCGTTTCCGTTGGTCGGTTCGATTGATTCGTTCGCATTCGAACGGAACGACTACCGCCGACGTCGGGAGCTACGGTATGTAAATAAATCGAGCGTAAACGGATTAGAGCGGGCGTAGAACAACGCCGGATTACGGTGTACACGCTACGGTCAACGTAACCAATACGGGTAGTTTGTTGTACCGACGTTGTGGTACGTTTTGGAGCGTTTCGCCGCTGTCAAGTGGGGCGCGTTCAAGTCAGACGCGGGTAAGCACGAAACGCCGGAATTTCAAACGCCCGAAATAAACGTCGTTCAACGTTGTCGCGAATAAATAGTGTTTCGCGATTAAATTTTGTCGACATTTCGAAGACGCGTTGTTCCGTACGAGTAATTGTCGAACTCGAATAGTCGCGATACAATACTCGGGACCGCGGCCACTTATTCACGGCGGTAGATAAAACGCCGATACGGATCTGCCGTCACGGTTGTTTTTTTTTTTTCGATTACGCGATCGTAGGACGGTCGGTTAAGGGTTTCGTCGTCCCGTAATAATATCCGGCGACGAAGGGTCGAACTTCACTAACCCCGGACCGTTGAAACAAATTAGTCGGACAACGTTTATCGTCTACAAGCGTACGCAACGTAGTGGTCACGTTAAAGAAAGAATAAACAACGGAGTCGGGCGTTTGTATCTATAAAATGATCCTTCAAGTCTATCGGAAACAATCGGCGCCAATACGTTTTGTTGTTCGTCGGTTGGCGCCGCGCTACGCGCGTTCGCTGACCGGAAAGCCTTAGCAACGTTGTTTCGGTCAACCGGCGTGCCAATGGTCCGTCGAGCGAAAAAACCGCGGAAAAACAACGTGCGATCGTCGCCGGAACGGTGTGGCGAAGACTACCACTCAATCCCTTACGACAAACCACCCCTCTACAACCGTGTTTAGTGTCCGCGATGTTTACCTCCATCTACCTGACGCTAACGATTGAACCGTGTTGGCCACCCTAACGGATATCCCGTCCAATCATTCGGACGGGTTGTTATGAGCAACTGCTGAGACTAAATTACACGGGCGTTCGTGTCTGTAGGACGAAGAAGCGTCCTCCCACGTCCCATTTCCACTGATCCCGGCACGGAAGTTCGCTACTCTTCCGGGGTGGCGTCTAACATCGTCGACGTCCGGGACCTCTCCATGCGCCCGGTCCCAGGCGGAAGTGGGAGGATCGCTAGCGAATTCCCTCGGACCTTACCGGCGCCGCAACCGACTAAAATAAGTACCACTCGGCCACTCGCGGACTCTTGATCGGACCGCCGAAACAGTCGTAAACCATCGTCACGATAACGCGAATTCCACGAGGGGCCGCTACGTATCGATGGATGACACCCACGAAGGTGTTGTTATAGCGGCGGCGGCGGCGGCTTGTTTGACGGAGTGCGTACCGTAAATCTTAAGTAGAAGTAAGCGTCCGAAAGCAGCGTAGAAAAATACGCTAAATAAGCGAACGTTTTTTGGCCTTTGCGCGGGAGGGAAGGAAGAAGGCCGCGAATAGTATTTGATTGCCTTAGCGCGCTTCAACCTAAACGTTGCCGCGCCCCAATCGTTGGACGACCCGAAGACGGCTCGATAGTCTGTTTATAGAAACGCGTTATGGTGTCCGCGTAAGCGAGTCATTCGTTTTTATTTCACACTCGGAATGGAAGGTCTTCGTCGGTGGTTCATTTTGTACGTCCGACGGTAAATACGAAAGTGTCGTTGTAAATTGTAAACGTCGGTTAAATCTAAGCGCGTGAATTTAATTTTAGACATTACGTATCGTCTTTTAAACGCCCCAGATTTTACGAAAAATTACCTACGTTTTCTCGTTATATATATATATATATATTCATGTCGTAGTGTGCATGCACGTTTTACCCTAGTGACGAGTTGGCTACTTAAGGTCGATATTACGTAACTTATTAGTTACTCCTGTAATTCCGACCGGTTTATTTGATACGCGATGTTATTTAACAATTTATCGTGTCATCGAGAATCGTCGATCGTAATTATACGCACAATCAAATCTAAACCGATTTTTTTTTTATCGGAAATTCTGTAAAAACCTATACACAACATTCGTAACACATTTTCTATCGGGAAACCCAGGGTATTCAACGAACATTTAATAACAAACGACTAATTAATAACGACTAATAACTATATTCTATAATATTTAAAAAAAAAATCGGTAAAATACATCGGAAATGTTCGCGTTTTATCGAAGCATTGTAGAATACTAATGAATCACGGATTTTAAAGCGAATTTGTGTATATATATATATATATATATATAGCTCGGAAAAACGTCGAAAGTAACCGCCAATGATAAAGTAATAACGCCTGTACATTTAAAAAAACCCAAATTCCAACGTTGTATTTAAAAGAAATATTTTGCGCGTAAATGGGGTACGACGGTTCGCCGAAATTCATTCGTTACGAATTCGCGAACTTGTATTCGAACAAATTAGACATTACCGAAAAATATCTTAATTAACGTTAAAAACTAATCGAAGCGACGATTCTTCGTAAAAATAATAAATAATAAATCGTCGGATGTGAAGGGTGAGTTTATAATATATATATATATATATAATTTAAAAATACTTCGTGAGAGGCGAGCCCTTTGAAAAGGAGTTTGTACGTACGTAATTTCTGAAAACGAAATACCGAATACGACGTCGTACAAATTAAAAGTTTAAACGCGAACACTACGTATCAATTATAATTCGTAAGTGTCGACTTTTGTACATTGTGGAAGGCTGAACGGTAATAATGTTGGCGTACGTTCGTAAACATCGGACTAATGACGAACCGGCGAAGAAAAATCGTAAATAAATTGTAGTCGGCGAACCTATGGACTATGAAAGTTGGACGTTGGTATCGCGAAAAACATTAGGCGGGGCGCTTTTGGGGAAAAAACCGGTAATCGCGCGGAAAAATCGTTAACAACAAGAAAAAAAAAGAATGGCCCGTTTCGATAATTAACGTTTGTTCGTTACTTACTTCGTACCGTACTTTCAAAAAATAGTCCGTTTTACTGCATAAACAAACTGCGCGGCCCATCGCGCGCTGTATATTGTGCCGCGCGATATTCTTCGAAACGTCGTCGTTTATATATTTGTGGACAATAATATGCGCCACGTACGAGTTCTGTTCAAAAAGTACCGGGACGTTATTTTTAATAATCGCGAAAATTAAGTTACGCGCGCGTTATTTAAAGACAACCCCTTGAAAATACTCTCCTCCGGACGATACGCGGCGGTCCCCGGCGATCTTGCCATTTTCTCGGAATCCCGTTGGAACGGCTCCGAAGTTAAGTCGAGTTTTAGTTCCGTCGGCGCGTTCGCTTTAATTACCTCCGCGCGTTCGAGGTCCTATAAGCGCACATTTCCGTCCCGGGAAAAAGGGGAAAAGATCATCAGTTCAGGGGAATAGGGAGGGCGTGGGGACAACGGGTATTTCTTTTAACGGACGAAAATTCACGGAATCGACGACGCCGAATGCGCTGGCACGTCATCGCGGTGACGGAATCAGATTCATTTTCGCCATTTTTCTGGCCGTTTATCGCGACGCCTCTCCTGGAAACGTATTGAATACGTCGTTACCCTCCTCCCCCCATAACGACTGTTTGTCCACGAATTCACGACGAACAATATCTTCAATACAAAAAACCAAAACAAACCCAATCGGCGTCGTTTTGGCGTTCCACTTAGACAATTTTTTGGCCGAGAGGAAAATTTTATTTTCCATCCAGACGACCGGAACGTAAAAACCCTCATCGATACGTTTAAACCGTCCGAAAGTCACGGTACGACTAAATGAATCATCCTCCCCCCCCGATTTTGATTATTGCGGACGTTTCCGTCAAGTTTGTAGCGAAACTCGAGCCGGGCGCGTTGTTCGTACATTTCGGACGCGTCGAAAACGGCGAACGGGATTTTATTCGATCTAACCAATATTAATATTTCAAAATAGCCGCTTCGGGTTTCGTTCAAACTGTTGGCAAATACGTCCGTTTACAATGCAAAAAGGTTACCTCGCGTATCGATTATAGCCCATTAATAACGTTTGTCCCGGGGACTTCTCGAACGGGCTTCGTCTATTAGGTACACGCGGTTAGGTCGGTTTTAATCGTACCGATCGCACGAGGCGCGTTACCCCGGCGCCACATTGTGTTTTCTCGTTCGTCAGCCAGGCCACTAGTGACGCGTGCTGGCTGGCCGGGAAATTTTGACCGCGGGCCACTTCGGACGTGTCGTTGCGTCGACTAAAGCCTCGATTACATTGAGCGAATTTACTCGCTAATCGCTGGCGAACAAAGTCGCACGTGTGTGAGCGTGTAGCGACCTGTCCAATTACATTGAGCGATCAAATTCACTCGCTCTCCTAGTCGCGCACACACATTCATCATCATCATCATCACAGTTTTTACACGTGACAAGACGTTTTCATTGGTACGTACGTTGATCGTTCATTAATACGTTAATTATTATTCAACGTTTATTTTTTTTTTATTGTTTATTAACGTTAATAATTAAGTTTAGAAGAAAACTTTTAAAATTACGAAGCGGAATTGTAATAACATTGTTAACTTTTTAAAAATGTATGAACAGTATCCATTTCTTTGGATTACTCCTGTCGCGATAAATGAGAAATCACAACAACTCCCGCGCGAACTGCAGCTTCCAACATTTTTTCGACCAGTCCACTACTCGCTGGCACACTAGCGATTTTGCCAGCTAGGGCGTTTATTTTGAGTGATTTTACTCGCTGGAGTGTAAAAACGCCAGCGATTAGCGACTAAAGTAGCCCGAGCGGCAACTTTAATCGCGGACGAGCAACGAGTTAATTTGCCAGCGATTAGCGAGTAAATTCGCTCAATGTAATCGACGCTTAAACGATAAACGTCGCTGGACCGCGTGCAGGCACGGTGAACGCCGCCACAACGCCCTATACAACGACCGCTACGTATATACACGAGCCCTTACTGTACAAACGCGTTTATTGTCGGCGGTTTTCAACGCCGGCGATTGAGCCGGACACTCGGGTGAAACCGTCGCGAAAATCGTTCCCGAAATCGATATTCGACGACGAACGGACCTTAACACCATCACCGTACTTATCGAGCGTGCCGAACACGATATGAAAATAATTAACGGTATCCGTCGTACGAAAACAATCGTTTCTCGAAACAGGGGAACCAAGTCGCGTTGTGGCGGCCGCGAAAAGAAGTGATTTTACCGAGTACTATGTTACGAAATTCTCGGTGACTAAACACTCGGTGACTATTGGCCCGGAACGAATTTCGAAGGAATATATATATATGTTTTCTACGCGGTGCCAGGGCGACGTACCTAAGACCTAGCGGATTTGAAATGTAAATGTCAGTCGACGATCTTGTATGGAGAGCCCCCGAAGAGTTTTCGTTTTAACAAAATCCGTACGCTTACGAGTCGTACGCAAACACAGGCTGGTTAAAATGTAAGCAGACGTACGGACGTGTTCGAATAAGTAAACGAGTAATTAAAACAAAGAAATTAGCGAAATGCGGCCGACGATTGTTTTCTAGCGATTATAGACTTTTAATTTCGTTTCTCGCGGATTATAATTCCTTAATATAAAAATATCGATTCTTTGATAATATATACATATATTTACTGAAATAATACTTCCACAATCCGAAGGTACGATAACGGAAATCTTATTTTTGTCACGTTTTTAGTTTATGAATAGGAGAAATTTCGAACTTCGGGAGCCGGTGGTTTTTGTTCGTTTTAGTATCCGAGTTTTGAATACATTTTTAATTCGGTTACGCGTTTTATGGGAAAAAATTTAATATTCGCGAATACGCGTTTTATTTTCCAAGTACGCCGTTTTTCGAGATAAACTTTTATCAGCGGCTTCTAAACAACAAACTTTTCAAATCACGTACGGTTAGACGACTGTGCAAATCGCCAATAAACTTAAGCTCTGCGATGTTATTACCACCGTCGTTGTTTATACTTTTGGAACAGGGGTTCTCAACTGACGGAGATCCGACGAAATGTTTCTTTCACCTTCCTGCGTTATTTGTACTGTTACCAAATGGCCAATAAAACACCAACGTTCGCGTATATACATTTTGCGATATTTTTCAAAACTAAACGCTAGTTTACTGACGAGTGACAATTGTTCTCGCGTATTGGGAATTGCGAGCTTATTCGTTATAAGAATGTTCTGAAAAAGTGTCGAGTCGGATAACGTGAGATTACGTGGACGAGCGTTTCAGAGTTATATTATTATTTTCGAAATCGTCGGCAACGATTAAACAATGCCTTCGAAAAAAACGGATCTAAGCAAACTGTTCGTCGCGAAAATTGTGTTATTTTTGTTGAAAATAAGATACATATCGTTTATACGTAAAACTAAAACTGTTTGTAATATAACCGTATCGAAAGATCAGCGCGCTCGATCCGTCTGAAAAAGCGTATCCAGACATAGTACCGAATAAAGGCAAATGGTAATACTCGTTTTGACGGTTCATTCGGCCCGATTCGCCGACAACGAAACCGGTTATTTCGGATAATTATAATTCGTCCCGATTCGCCGATAATAAATAAATCGAAATACAAACCGTCCAGTTTCGCCGGGACACAAATTATCATAATATATTCGTGGTTTGGACGTTTCGAAGTTTCGTTAATCCCATTTAAACAAAAATGTCCGGCGTCAAAAATGTTTACTAAAGTTTCGTTTTTTATTTCGTACAATTTTTTAAAGTTTGTTATATTTTCATCGACCGTTAATTGTTAAGGGTAAACTCACACGGACCACTCGTGAACGATTTTTTGTGGTTGTACTGTCGGCGGAATCGACAACTTTTGAACAATTTTTTTGTGGTCGTTAGAAGTCCGAACCGACATCGATATAACCACAAATATGGCGTACGTTTTTTATTTCTATTTTACATGTTTTACTTAGTGTAAAAATAGACTTTGAAGAGGAAGCACTGTTATTACTTTTATTACAGCGAAGAATGTAACACGTGAGCATGTACTACTGAACAACAACTGAACCAACTCAACTAATCGACAAATTTCATAACTTTTAATCATAAAATAATAATGATAATAATATATGTATAGATTATATAGATGGCAATGATATTTCTATAAATGTAAAATAATAACGATAAAATTTAGTGCTGGTGGTAAGTGGTCGGAAAGTGGTTGACATGTGAGCGACCTTAAGGTAAACTCACACTAACCACTTTAGAACCACGCTACGACCGCAAAACAGTGGTTGATATATCGAAAACATATAAAATAATATGAAAAATGCAATTGAACTCAGACGGACCACTTTCTGCCGTCAGTTTCATCGACTTCAGTCGCATCGTGTCGACTGTATCACCCACGATATTGTGGTCGTCGGTGGTTGAGCGTAACACACATGTTGCGACACGTCAACCACTTTCCGACCACTTACCACCAGCACTACATTTTATCATAATTATTTTATATTTATAGAAATACCATTGCTATCTATATAATCTAATATAAGTAATAACAGTGCTTCCTCTTCAAAGTCTATTTTTACACTAAGCAAAACATGTAAAATAGAAATAAAGAACGTACGCCATAATTGTGGTTGTGGTGCGGTTATATTGACGTCGGTTCGGACTTCTAACGACCACAAAAAAATTGTTCAAAAGTGGTCGATTCAGCTGACAGTACAACCATAAAAAATCGTTCACGAGTGGTCCGTGTGAGTTTACCCTAAATGATCGTGTAACGAAATATATTATTTTTGACGTTATATTTTGTTTATATATATATATATATATATATATCAACAAAATGTACGCGTAATTTTGTTGTTTTTTTGAAGAATAACAATTAATAATAATACGATTTAGTTCATTCGAGATTGGTGTCGGTCGAGTTCTACGCTATTCTCAACTCATTACAGATTCGGAGTGGTAAGTGAAGTTACATCTAAGTATTCCTGGACCGCTTCGAAATTGGTCTATCCCGGGGACCGAATACTTATTCGATAATTACTCGCCGTTTGAATTATCACTACGTTTAGTTTTAATAGGCCGTTTCACGGCCGACCGTATCGGCCCGATCGACGGAAATTTCGTAATTGAACACCGTATCGGTTAAACAAGCGTGCATATCGACAACGAAACATACAGGTAGTATTTCTAAGATGTACGACAATTTTCGAACGCGTGTAATAACTAAATACGCCGAATAAAATAACAAAGGGTTGTTTCAACGTTCGAATTTGATATATGTACTAGAGAGTCCTCTAAATGTTTTCAGCTAACGTGTGCTTAATTTAACAGGAGTCGACGGACATTTTGGACGTAACAGAAATATTCTACGAAAAACGACAGCAATCGCGCCGGGTCGAATTCTCGCGCGTCGATTATTTCAAACAACAAACGTGTTGTGTAGGTTTCACGAGTCCCGTGTACTTGAATATATTTGAACGCTATCGGTAAAAACACAAGTAAATTGCTAAAGGCTGTTTAGCGGATAACAAATAGACGGCGTACGGACGAGAAAAATTCAATTCGAGCCCGTAAAAGTAATTGTACGAAACGTTACGTAATTGTCCGTGTGGAACGAACACGTTTCCGCGCGTGAAAAACAACCAATTTGCCAATTGATACTTGTCGTCGTTACGTTACAAAAATAAACAAAAACTAATTACAAATAATTTTCGTAATTACGTTATTTTTAATCCGTAGTCGATGTGATCGACGGAATACGAGTCGTTTTTAGCGACTCCGCTAAATGTTCGGCTATTGGTCGTACTTCGGTACGAATTAGCGAACGTACTTAATTGTTTCTACGCTTGGTCGTAATTATACGTAGGGTGTGTATATATTATCGTCAACGGTTTTTTTATCGAAAACGCGAACAGTCCTAAATTCCAATATAATTCTCATCTCCTTAGGCCGATTGGTACCCGGCACGTCTTTGATTCGTTTTAACTCTTCTCGCCTCCTTTCCCAACAATACGAGCTTGGCCCCTCTTGTCCTCGTGTCCCTCGTGTCTTCTACCAACCATTCTCTTCTTATATCCCTCTCGATCAAACCGTACCACTTCTTTGGGCTTTCCTTTTCCTCGCCCGCCGATCGCTGCCATTTTCTGTGTCATTCGTACCGCCTCCGTCTCTTCTCCCCTTAAAACATACCTCAACCCGTGCCGACGACCTATTCGCTCGCATTTAATCGGTCGCCGGAGCCGCGTGTGCGCCCGCGTTACTTATACTTCGTTGTGTTCACTCCGCTCAATCACCGCCTAACGTTAGGTTAGGACGGAAGCGAGAATGGTTAGCATTCTCGCTTCCGTCCGTTTCGATTAAACGTTACGTGTTTTGTTTGCTCGTCGAGGATTATCGTCCGCGTACAACGAACATCATTTTCGGCCGACTTCGGAAACGGTTAAGGACCGCCGTTCTACGGACAGGAACGAAACCGAATTTCAAACCGTCCGTAGCGTGCGGAACGCTTTTGGTGGTGGTGGTGGAGGGGGGTAGAGAGTTTGCTGCTTAGTGTTCTCGCGCTTACTTTTATTTCGTCCCGAAACGATACACGCGCGCTCGGCCGTTCGTTCGGCGGCGAACGTCACGACTTCGTCACAGTGATCTATATGCTGCCGCCCGGCGCGACTCGCGTTCCAGATTTATCGCCGGTCTATTTTATTTCTCGTTTTTAATATCGCGTAAAGTCCGCACGACTTTTGTCCGGCGCGTGACTACAAACGCGTTATCGTTCGATAAAATCGTAATTATTTTGCCCCTTTTTCACGCCGGGCGCTCCCTCGGTTCTCGCACGTCGCGTATAATAACGCGATACATTACGTCGTTCGTCACGCGCCAACAAATAACGTGTTGTAGGCCGCTCAATGCTTTGCGACATTCGCATAAACTACACGAACGAGTGTGTATATATATATATACACACACGTTTTACAAAGTCTAATAAAAAACTATGGCGTTTTAACGCGCGCGTATTGCCGCGAACGAATCAATCGAACGAACCACCAGCGAACGACATTTTCGTGTTCGGGCGTATAATATTTTTAATATTTACGGCGCAACCGCGACGGTCCCCGGGAGGTTCGCTAGATATTTGACGTGTCGTTTACCGCGGCGCGGGATAGCCCGCGCGGTAGAAAAGCCGGATAAGGCCGGGCCTGTGGTCGACCGAGGAAAGCGAACAAAAAATACAGGAAACACGCCGTCATTACGGGTTTTCAATAACGGGTACGAACACCGTTACGCCCAAATATATATTCCGCTATCGGCGTCGCTGTACGAAATTCGGTTTCCAATTGTGTTTGCCGAAGCGTCCCGTAACCGTACCGCGACTACTTTTAATCGTGTAAGCTACCGCCGCGTGTAATAAGTGCGCATGCCGCTAACACGATTCGTACGATTGATCGACGGAATAATCGTTTAACGTCGCTCAACGTCGGGCCGTTATCGTTATCGTATTATAATTCGTCGCTTAACATTGAAGTTTCGGAAAGGCAGACGAGGGATTAATATTATGAATTGTAACCTACGGCTCATATTTATCGACTGTACAGTTATGCCTATGGATAGCGTTGGACAGGAAAGAATTGTGGAAAGCGTCGGAAGTATCTAAGGAATCTGATAAAACGACGTAACGATCAAACTTTTCGCGGAGTTCGTTTCCTACAAGAAACGTCCGTGACATTTGGGGTAAAGCCGAGTGTTCAACAAGGCCGATGATACCCGTCCCGTTACTAATCGTTTTTCTGTTACTTAAACGGTTCGACACGCGCGAGACAATCGCCTGAAACATTTCGGCGTTCGGTCTGTTTCGTTCGGGTCCGAGACCAAACAATTTGTCATAATAAATACAATAATGACGCCGCTGTAAGGTTTCTGACGGTGGTGTTCGTAACGTATTATCGGGGTTTAGTTATTAATACGCGCACGTATAACGAACGAACGGGGCAGTTTGTGATAAAATGACGTCAATAACGACGGTTCATAAAATACATTTACGATTCGACGGTGGATATTGTTCAATTTAGATTTTAGTCAATCGAAAAGTTATTTATGTATACGTTATTTTAAATTAAGTACATAATAAACGTCCGTAAAGAAGGGACGAACAAAACTAAACGCGCAAGTAAAACAGGAGTCACCGAATAACGGGCCGTCGATTATTTTTTATTTTTATTAAACAATTACGGTTAGTAAACGCCGATTTTCTTTTATTTACTCGAACTTAAGTTCGTATACGAATTATCGAACCACGACGATTTAATCGCGGATATCGGAACTAGACGATTGAACGGTAGACGAAATTAAACGATCGAGCCAATATGTTAATTTGGCTTGTCGACGCTTAGTCCCGACACAATATTATATACGTACGCGTAAACTGTGATTTGTGTTTTTAACAAAATTAGTCTTCGTTCCGTTCCAATCGGTTGCGGTGATGACCTCGTAAGTGCGTAATCAAGGGCGTGGCCAATTCCCAGCTGATACAATTATTTTCGGTTTTCTCGATATTTTTAGCGCGCAATTTCGCCGTGCTTATCAAATTAAACCGCGGCGGCGTATTTACGGTGGCGTGGGGTGCTAGGGATTTCCATCCTTCCTCCGGAAAATGTCTGACCATCTCGAATTGTAAACGCGTCGACAACATAATCGTAGGTACTTGGTTTATTTTGTACACTGTAACGAAGAAAATAAAATAGCTTAGCGGAAGTAGTTCTCCGATTTCGTTAGTTAATTTTGTTATATAAAACCAACTACAAGATTCTAACGAAACAAGCGTACGATAATATCGCTATCAAAATTATTTCGCTATTACGACGCCCCTACCAAAAAAAAAAAAAATTTTTCTTAATACGCCGCTGTAATTATTATTACTTAAATACGACCCCGCCGTTCGTTTAATATAAACGATAATAACAATATTCGTCGGGCGCTTATAATACGACGACGTTACGATAATTGGTTGCCCGAGTGTGACGTGCGCGTGCACCCTCTAGGACGACAATCGTCGTTTTAAATCCGATGGCGATTATTAATCGGTCCGTCAGTGCGTTCGCCAATGAATACGTCACGTTGTTCGCTGTATCGTGTCACGTTGTGATCGTGGTGAAAACCGCGCGGGGTTTCCGAACGGGAATAAAAAAGTCTGGGACTTGGCGAACATTTCGGTTACCGACGTTCGGACGAAATTGTTGCGTTAGTTATGTGACGAGAACTGCTCGGTTCCAAAAGGGAAACGAGGGATATTACTGTCGCGCCGTGTTCCACGCACGGTCATCCTATTTCAATGAGGAAAAACGCCGAGTCCGATATATAATACGGTCGACGTGTACGTTACTTTTCGAAACGAAAAACGTCGCTTGTGATTACGAATCCGCCGCGTATTCGGATTTATCGAAAAAAGAAGCAATTTACGAATATTACGCTATATCGACAAAATATACGCGTATATCTGTCCTATCCGATATATATATATCTTTTTTTAAATATGTTTAACGTTTAATTTTTTAAAAACATTTTTTTACGATTATTTAGAGATCTCGGATCGTAAACCAATGCGTTGTTAGAGTCGAAAAAGAGCGGCGACTTATTTGGATGACCCCGCAGACCGCTCGTCGTGGGTGAGAAGAGGAAGACACTCAAATCTATGTCCTCGCGAATAGTTGGCCTTTAAATTCTACAAAAACTATACGAATGGTGCTAGTGGTAGTGGAGAAATGAAAGGACCGAATACATTCGCATTTAGTTTGTCAGATCGTGCGATCGAAAATACAATCGCGCCTCTCGTTATTCCGTTTTCCGGTAAAGTTGAAAATGAAAACGCTATTTCCTCCGGCGGCAACGTCGCGTCCGCGAATAATAACCACGAGCGAATTAAAGCGTACGTTTTACCGTGCAGCGACTACACGTTATTGATATACGATCACGAAATACGAACACGAAACCCTTGGCGTAATATTTCGTAGTTACCGGACGGCGCGGGATTAGATGAGCCGCGCGTAATTATTCGCGGTACGAAATCCGTCACGACTCGCCGCCGCCCGCCCGAAGGATAAACGAACGAGTATTACACGGAAAAGATAGGGACGTCCAAAGTTTCGGCCATCGTAATCCCCGCGGAATATGTATATATATTATTTAGCTCCGTCGGCTCGGAAGAAGGTTAATTGTAATACGGACGGGTTTAAGATGGAATATAATAAACTATAATATTATATAATACGGCGAATAACAATAAAAATGTGCGTACATATATTAATGTAGCGCGCGCAAACGTACAAGCGACAAGACGATCGGCGGTTCCTTGTGGCCTTATCGCCGCAATAATAGTACCCCGCGTTGTAATACCGCCAATGTCCGCGCCCGTGTTTAGGAGAACGCGCAACGTCAGCGCCCTTCGTTTACTTCGCGTGTACGGTTAGATTATAATTGAATATTTCGATAAGCTCGTCGCCAATAAACGTACTTAACGCCCATAGTAAAATCCCGATTGCACTCCGAGGTTTAGCGTACGACGGTACCGTACACATACACACACACATATATATATGTCGAACCGAAAACGACGTATTCTTTTCACGTTTCTCGTCCCATGTACAGGGTGGTTGTTGCGTTACCGCGATCCGGGATATGGTCTCGGGAAATACGAACCGTCGTATTTCTAGGCGTTTTTCGTTCGTCCATTTTCTCGATACTATTTTCGCGTATTTGCTTCGATTATACCGATTTCCGATTTTCGGACGACGACCTACGATTGTAATTGTACGTAGATTTTCGCGGAACGTGTTTGTATTCGTCTTAAAACCGGAGTTCGACGTACAATTTTCCGAGCAATGTACGTTTAAGACACGGCGAGATATCGCAGTATTTATCGACCAAAGTACGGTCCAGGAGACGTTTCGTTAGAACTTGCCAAGAACGTTAATATTACTATTTTAATGAAGATACGGGCGTCACCGTTTCCATCGTACGACCGAATTTTTCAAAGAATAATCGTCCGCCGAAAATCAATTATATCGCTACGGCCATTCGCCGATCAAACGTTTACGCAGTGGGGTAGTGTCGAAAATGCTCCGTAAATAATTCTCTAACAGTTACAGAACGACGAATATAAAATTTGTTTAAAATCGTCTCGGCAAATAATCGTAATCAAAAATCGTCCTATATATATATATATATATTTTTACGCATAAAACGATCGGTTTATTATTAATCACTCAAACTAACCTAACGTAATATTGTCTTTAAACATTACTCGCGTAAGCGTTTAAACGACGATCTTATTTCTGCGATTAATCGTAACGCGTAAGACGCGCGTCATCGTTATTATTACAACGGCCACGTCTGTGACTAGCGGTTATTATTTCCGATTAAACGGCGTCGTCTTTTTGAAAGTTTAACTGGTGCAGTCAATTACGTCGTCATTGCAAGTCGTCTCAATCGGACGTATTTTGTACGCGTTGAACACGCGTGTGTTTATAATAGATACAAACGCGTAATATAAAGAGTGAACGTCGACGAAATAAGTAATATTAACAAATATTGTCCGACAAATACGGACAATTTAAAAAAAAAACGAACCGTATTAAAACAAACGTATACGTTAGACTTTTGGTTTGTATCGAATATTTCGATTGTACTCGACTACCTTACTTTATAGGTCACGTTCGTTGACCTATAATTGATTTGTATACGTCGACTTATTAGTTATTTATAAACAATTTAAAAACCGTTTCGGAGGATTGTGAAATTCGTTCGATCACTTTACGTCGCTAATTCCAATTTATCGTCATGGAAATACGTTTACTACTTATCGATACGCTTACCAAAGGCCTTTTTCGATATACGAGCAGAATTCTACCGGTTGTTTTGGCCGAACAAATAATATACGTTTCGTTTTACAGTCGCTTGTTTTTCGACGCGTCGATTACAAATAATCCGTTACCGCGTATCGGACGGCGGCGACGGAAGCTTTCGGACGCGTGTTGACCGTGGGTAATACGTTTAATATAATACGTAAGTGCGCGTACACGGTCGTCATCTATCGTGTTATTGACAAAGTAACGGTAAAAGTTACTCCAGGTTTGGAACGTTTCGCGCTTTTTGTAATAATAAAACGCCCGCGGCGTTACCAGTAAAACGCGCGTATACGAACGCGCCGGTACAGCCCCGCGATTCGTCGTCGCTACATAGTCGACGAGAACGTATCCAAGTTTATCGGCGCGATAATATCACTCGTTTACGTGCACTGGTCGTAAATTACGGGACTAAGTTCACCGTACGTTATACGCGCAACAATGGCCACCAATGCTGCCGCCGTTCAAAGGGTGCCGGTAATAATTTCTGGAATCGCGGCGTTTCATGTCCCGAATAATCGCCGACGCAAACCGCGCAGCCACGGGCTACACCTTTCGCGAACACGCCAAGCGGATATGTCGCGCGACTTCCCCCTCCCCCCTCTCCACCCTTGTGCCGTGCATACATATCGTCGTCGATGTGTGGGCATTTTTTCGGCGAACAAAACACCACGCGTACGTCGTAATAAATAGGCTAGAGATGCGCCGCAGACGTATCCAATGCGCGCGTGCCTCGAGAATCGCGGAAATGTACTTCGAAAACGATTTATGCACGAATAACGGTTAAGCGGTATTTATCGCACGC
This sequence comes from Geopemphigus sp. TES_GeoC_2020, assembly GCA_025469175.1. Lineage (NCBI taxonomy): Eukaryota > Metazoa > Arthropoda > Insecta > Hemiptera > Aphididae > Geopemphigus > Geopemphigus sp. TES_GeoC_2020. The sequence goes on along the minus strand of JAIPRN010003166.1, from coordinate 6,133 downwards.
GGATAGAATTTTCCACCGGAAACGTGGTCCGTCGACTATAGGTTATATACGTACACTAAATATACGTTTCCTTTTGTATAGAAAGCGATAATATAATTATTTTTGGTTTATAGCCCCGATATAAAATTAATATCTTATTTTTTTAATTAACGAAAGAAAAAACAACGTTTTAATCGCAATCATTTGTAAACCTATTTTTGTCCGTCCAAGCGTTGCGGTACTAAATTTTGAAAACAATTTTTTTGGAAATTCGATAAATACGATTTTCGACGCAAAATCATTAGTAACAAATTAATCGTTATTAATTGTACGGTAAGGTTAGCATACTGTATGTACGATTATACGGGATAACAATTAAAACCTTAATTAAAATCAATTCGCGAATTATTTTTTTAAATCAACTTATTAAGTTGCCGTTTTGATTTTTAACTCGATGTATCAATTATTTTTTACGAAAATATCCGAATTAAGTAAAACAATCCAAGGCACTATGTATAGCGTTTAATAACATAAACGTAATATAGCGTCGATATTGATATATCATAAAATATTAGGAGGTTTTATCTTATTTTTCACGCTTTTGGTTAATTGAACAATGTTAATTAAACATCGGGTGTAATTAATTATTTTTAAAGTTAACTCGTAATTTTTGAAGCAAAAATATACAATTTAAGCAACCTTTAGCTTAACTTAATTTATATATATATTTTTTTTTCTTTGTATCGATTTAATTCAGCGATTTATATTATTTAATTAAATTTCCCAGCAACGTTAAAAATTGTTAGTCCTCCAAAAACGCTCGTTAGTTTCACGGCGGTTAAATAAACCATCTTCAAGTTCCCAGCGATTTTGGTCTTGTTCGCAGGGGGAGGCACTTCTTAAACGTTCCGTATTTAAAAACCCAATCCGGTTTCTATTTATCCCATACACGCGTTCCGTACGTATTTTACAAAATGCCGTTTGAATTACACGAACGGAAGCTCCGTTTCGTTTATTTAACCCGAAACCTAGTCCCCAGCGGCTATACTCGTTTAATTATTACTTCGGGTCCGTAGTTTTTGTCGTGTTCGCGTGTTATTGTTTGTTGCCATTTCAATTTATACGTTTCAATTCTGTCGTTTAACATTAAACGACGACTATTACAACTATAATAATAATAATTATTATTGTTACTATTATCATATACGCGTATATAGCTTGCCAAAAAAAAAATCGCCCGAAAATACGTTCGTATTTGTTTCGCGGGAACCGTGTTGTTTCCTCGCGCTGTCGTCGTCAAGTCCCGCTATAAGAGCCCGGCCATTGAGCTTCAGGACCGGATTTGAAAACAGCAGCGAGGATCGGCACGAATATTGTATATACCCCTCCCCCTCACCCAACCGGGGACGTTTTTTTTTTGAAGTGGCGTCTCGTAAGAGGCGCTACGCGAGTAGCGTGAAAACACCGTCGTCTCCCATGTTGTACACCGTAAAATATACTCGAACTTTCATTCGGTTTTTTGTATTTTGTACGCGTTAGCGATTTCAACCGGTTACGAATATATATATATATATAATCGAACGATATTTCGTTCATCGCGTACAAAGTATGCACGACACGTCCACACTATATCGTATTATATATAACTATTAATTATACGAATTATTACTCGTCGAATACACCGTGCCGTACGGCAGATAGGTTAAACATACTATTGTTACCATAAAAAGATACGCACATCCTACGCCGATAAACGCGATAGGGTTTTTGGTGTAGTTTTTTTTTACGCCGATAGGGGCCTACGTCGATGTTCGCCTGCATAATATAACGTTTTATACTGTTTACACAGTTGACCGAAACATCTGTCTATCGAGGTTTCGCCGCGAAACGATTTCCAAGAGGATATATATCTAGTCGACCGTACTCGCCGGTAGAGTTAAAAATCGAGGCGAAAACAATCCTCCTGTTGAACGACGTTCGCGCGTTAATTAAACCGTCCGCCGAGCAGAGTAATAAATAATAATAACAATATTTTCGCGGGCGACGTGGTTTTTTTTTTTTTTTGAACCGATAATTCGGACGCTTACTCGCGGTTAATCGGACGTACGGGAATACGCGACACTATGTTTGTGTGCTCGCGACGATATCAAACAGATGGTTGGATTTTCGAACGCTTTAATCACGGCCGATACTCGCGTTTATGATTTACTGCGTAGCCACCAGCTACACCGAGATGTTCAAGAACTGTTACCGATGCTGTCTGTTTTATTTCGGTTTCGGGCGCCGTTCCGACGACGTCGGCATAAATTTAGGTCTGTTGGAAAACGGGAACCCAGTAGCCGGTAGCACCGAACACTATACAGTCCAAAAGATATCGAGGTTGGTACTTATTCTCGCGTATAAGAACGTCGGAAAGCGACCGTTATTTTATCACTATCACGCGAATTGGCGCACGTGACGTAGAAAGAAAAACGTCTCGTGTACACGATTTATACATACATACATACATATATATATAAATATTGCCGCGTATTACAGTTTCGGACGGCACATTTCGCACGACGAGGATGGACTTTCCGCGTCCGGTTTCACGAGCGACGGCGAAGACGACGACTCGCCGCCGAAAAGAAACTCCATGAAGAAAAAAAGCAAATGGGGCAAAGCGATGAATAAACCGTGCAAGGATCCAAAACCGCCCAACTCGTTTCAGACGCTCGCCGGCGTCAGCATGATGATGTTGCAACCAATCACGGCTGGAGCCGGTTCCACGTCTACGCCAGACTTGGTGAGTTTATCGTAACGTTCGTAAATGTTTCGCACTTAATATTACCGTCAGCTGTTACGTACGACAATTGGGCAAATAAGTAATAGTAGTAGTATAGGCAACGCGAGGGTGGGAAAAATCGTTTCGTTATAATCGAGTGATCGGAGAACCGAACGTTTCTTATTATTTACGCGTCGTTCCAATCATCCGTGGGTACTGTTATAATATTTTTCCCGGTTTGCGTTTTCAAGAGCGTCACGTCGGTTAAAAAAGAATTTTCCAAAAAAGAAGAAAAGATGGATTATCTTTCCCCCGCGTCGTGTAAAGAATCCACAGGCTGGCTTAAGTCTCAGAGTATGCAGGTAAAAATCGTGGGGGGCTCGATATTTTACTTAAATTAAAAAAGAAAAAACTACGCGTCGGCCTTTTATTTTAGGACATGACTTCAACTACGGACTCCGACAGTTTCGCCTTGGCGTCGAAAAGTACCGACGACACCGTTTCAAATTCGTCCGCGCGTCCTCATCGTTTTGGCTCAGTCGCAACGTCTATGATAAATGTCACCAGTAAATTAACGTCGATAAGATCGAAGTCTAGCGAAGCCGTTTCGAACACTTGGATAACGCCAGTGGACAACGCTCCTCCCGTCGACCCTAATGCGCACCAAGAACAAGCATATGGAAACGTTAATTTCAAAATCACTTACGATCAACATACGAAAAAGTAATAATCGTCGGGAAATATATTTATAATTTATATATATATATATTTTTTTTTGTATTGTTTCTATACGTGTGAAATGCAGAAATATTAATTTAATAGATAGTACGGATGCATTCAGGGGCGTACACAAGGACGGAGGAAGATTAGGTTGCCATATTCCTTTCTATTAAATTACGAGTTTTTTAAATCCGACGTTTAATATCGCTCGGTTTAAAGTACACAAACGTTCGAACTCTTATCCGGCTTGGTTCAATTAACGTGTCGACAATTTCTTATATTTTTCTGTAATTTTTCTTTAGAAAAAGTCGAGAAGTTGTCACGTTCAAAACGAAATGTTTCCAACGATATCGATTTCGAACCCATCAAAATCGAAATTCTCGAGCTTTTCAAAATTACGCGCTAAAAGTTAACCAGAGTTACGAAAGACGTACGTTGACTCGTTCTTTTTTAAATATACAAAACAAAATGTTTATTCCATTATCTTTCGTAGATAATTCTGTACGTCGTTAATATTCATCGGTAACGCGCGCGGTTATACATTTTGAACGGTTTTATAAAGAATAGTTATCGATTTATTTTGCTCATTAAGAAATAAAGTCCGCCAACGTGTTAAGTGGAACATAATACGCATATTCCCTACACCCACACTATTGGAAACATTTGAGCATGTCGCTATATATATATATATATATATATTATAGTTTTGAGGTCGACGTTATGTCGGTTATTCGGCTATTTATATATATTTAGTTTTTTTAAAAGTGCGCGGGTTCGTAAAAGCCGTTCTTAATTAAAAATTTAATTTAAAGGTTGTTTGTTCGTGTGGACAATTTGGATGGATTAGCACCAAAAGGAAAAGATAAACGGCCTTATAAGACAGTTCTGAAACTCACGCTTTTACCCCAGGAAAAGATTACGAAAACTAGTAAAACTATAGCTGCCGCCATGAGTCCCGTCGTTAATGAAGATTTTTTCATTAGTACCAAATGTATCGCAAACAAAGTGTTGAGGTAAACGACGTTGCCGTTCGTTCGTAATATAATCTATTTTAACCGCGTATATTAATTCGTTTAGGATATCCGTTTTTGATCACGAGTATCAAGGCAAATACGACGCGGTTGGTCACGCTCTATTTTATTTAGACAATATAACGCCCAGTAACGACGGGGCGCAAAGCGTTAAACTTTACAAACATTCTTGGGTACGTGTGTACGAAATGTCCAATAGGATATTTAAATTATGTTTACCGATATTTTGCGTATTTTTAACGACCGATTATTCGTTTGTTTAACGCAGCCCGATTTAAACCATTGCAATTTAAATATCAGTTTAAGCTATAAAAAGCAACAGGAAACTTTGCACATAGTTGTCCACGAAGCTAACAATCTGAACCTTCCTCATGGTTAGTAAAATTGCTTATTTTAGGTGTACGGCGTTTTATTATTTATACGCTATATTGAAGTCCATACATTATATAACCGTTGAACAATGTTAATGTAATTTTTAGAGAAATCCAAAACATTCGTGAAAATCGCTTATTTTAACAAAGGCAAACGAAGTAAAGAATATCATTCGCCATCAGTGCCGAACACGAAAAATGATCTTAAGGCGACGTACGAATTTCAAGTTGACATACCGCGGTTAGATCTGAACACCGCTTCGAATGGCTACGTAGTAATTGGATTAAAAGAGAAAGGATTTTTAAAAAGGAACGAAAATAATTTAGGTAGAGTAATATTCGGGCCCTTTTTGTACACAGAGAGAGGATACGACTTAACTCCTTGGGGCAAGGTTCTATTAACTAAAGAAGGTGTTTCAGACACATTCAAATCGTATTTATAGCATCTAAAGAACAAAAATATAGGTCAATATCCAAAGAAATATATTTAAGAAATAACACGTAATAAATATTGTTTGAGAATAAAATAAATTATTTTATCGAACTTTATGGTTTACTAAATTGAACATTATATACATTTTGAGCGATCAATAAAATAATGGAGCGTATGATTGAAAAATGTGTACGTAATATCGCTTTTTCGGTTAAAAAGGCACTCTAAAAATTACACGCCTTTATGAATTATTTATTAGATTAAAATGGTATTTCAAAAGGGTTGTTTTTCGGAATCATTCGGTAATTTCCCGGAAAATTGTGAACGTTTACCAAAAAACCGCGGTTTTAACAATACAATTTTCCAGCGCTTGATTTAAATTTAGTAAATAATTCTATTGATCTATTTTACAACTAAATACTCGACATGTTTTAGTCGACATTTATTTTAATATTTTATAGACGTGGAAATATAATTTTCAAAAATTTTCACAATTTGGCTGGTAATGAACTTAATATGAAATAATCGACGAAGTAATTGCGCGAAGTCAGTGACGTTATTATAAACCGATTAAAGCCCACGCGCTGCAATATCCACACGTACATAATTTTTATTTCGCTCGCGATTAAATTTCCTAGGGTTATATTAGAAAAACAAAATAAACCGATAATATTCGTATTTTGTCAAATTATTTTTCTAATCGGAATTCCATTTAAGTTGCAATTAAATTTTGATTGTCAATCTTAATTTCATTAAATTTGTGAATTTGTAAATTTGTCATTCGTTTGAACAATCATTCGTTTGATTTTTCAATGATATCATTCGTTTGATTTTT